>MJUT01055682.1:23531-40316 GCA_002080005.1 Gigantidas platifrons | reverse complement strand
GGACGCAAAGTGATGACAAAAGCTCACATGACCCTTTTGGTCAGGTGAGCTAAAAATCGTACAAAAATGTTCTAAACTCTCGTGAACGACTATGATTATTTAGATGGTAAGTAAATAGTTGAAGGGTTCGCGCTAAAGCGCTCACCCTTCAACAATTTACTAAACGTCTAAATAAATAGTCTGTCACTAGGGAGCTTAGAACTTATAATGTCCATTGACTGTATATTCCTATAATATGATTGCTGACAGTTTGAAAAAGATTCAATTTCAGAAAACAGAGAAAAAAAGAACTGTTCAAAGGTGTAAATTAATTTTATGGTAGTAAAAACTAGAGGCTCCCAGGAGCCTGTAATCGCTCACCTGGTTTTCAATTTGACATCTAAAGTTGAAAATGGGGGTGTTGCACATAATTTTGAAAGTGGGCAACCCAAAGATCATTTCAACTCAAATTTCTGAGCAAAAGATTTTGATGTGATTTTTATCTCATAATATCCCTAAACGGAATAAACTGGCTGAAAAAATCTCACAGAAAAACCCAGAATATTTTAGACTACTCATTGCCATGTAGCTGCAATTAAAATTTGAGTTCAATTTGATTTGTAATAAAGCAGAAAATGACAACTAAAGAAATTTCTATTTTTAGTAACAGCAGCCATTTTGAATGGAGGGTGGGGCTGTAAGACACACTATTGAAAGGGAACCACCCAAGGACCATCCCAGCCAAATTTGCTTTAATTTGGTTCAGCGGTTTCAGAGAAGATTTAAATATGATCGTTTATCAAAATATGCCTAATTTCTATAATCGGTAAAAATCGGCTGAAAGAAATATTTCACAGAAAAACCCAGAATATATGTTAAACTACTCCTTGTCATGTAGCTGCAGTTAAAATTTGAGCTCATTTTGACTTATACTAAAGCAGCAATGGACAATTGAAGAAATTTCTATATTTAGTAACAGCAGCCATCTTGAATGGAGGGCGAGGCTGTAGGACATAATTTTGAAAGGGAACCACCCAGGGACCATTCCTGCCAGGTTTGGTTTAATTTGGTTCAGCGGTTTCAGAGGAGAAGATTTAAATGTGATCTTTTATCAAAATATGCCTAATTTGCATAATCGGGATAAATCGGCTGAAAGAAAAATTTCACAGAAAAAACCACAATATATGTTAAACTACTCCTTGCCATATGTAGCTGCAGTAAAAATTTGAGCTCATTTTGACTTATACTATAGCAGCAATGGACAATTGAAGAAATGTCTATTTTTAGTAACAGCAGCAATCTTGAATGGAGGGCGGGGTTGCCGGACACAATTTTAAAAGGGACCCACACAGGGACCATCCCTGCCAGGTTTGGTTTAATTTGGTTCAGCGGTTTCAGAGGAGAAGATTTAAATGTGATCTTTTATCAAAATAGTGAAACTACTCCTTGCCATGTAGCTGCAATTAAAATTTTAGCTCATTTTGACTTATACTATAGCAGCAATGGACAATTAAAATTTCATCCCCCCTTTTTCTATTTTTAGTTTGGTGGCCATCTTGGTTGGAAGTTGAAATCAACGGACACAATTTTGGAAGAGGGCCATACAAATACCATTCCACCAAAATTTGGTTGCAATTGGCCCAGTGGTTTCTGAGGAGAAGATTAAAGTTTACGACATACAACGGACGGACGATGGACGCTAAGTGATGGCAAAAGCTCACCTGGCCTTTGGCCAGGTGAGCTAAAAATGGAACGCTATGTTTTGGGAAATTTTTTTTTACCCAAGACAAATAAAGAATAACCAGAATCAAATGAATACAACTGGAACACAGAATTTGAAGGAATTTAACAATACAGCTGGGTGGCTGTCTGTTTTTTTTTTTTTTTTTGGTAATGAATTAATCAAGTAGAGTCAACCTCAAACCATCCCTCCCCCTCCCCAACCGACCTGAAAATAAACTAGAGGCTCAGTCGCTCACCTTTCATTCTGCTTTGAGGAAACTTAATACAGAATCCCACCAAATTTTGGTTCATTTGGCTAAGCAGTTACAGAGAAGATTTTTAGAAATCGAACAACCAGAAACAAGAATTGCCTATGGCAGCCATGTTTGCTAACGGATCGGGACAAAATTAGCAATCTTTATAGAGCACCTTCCATATATGTTTCCTTCCAAGTTTCGATTCATTTGGTTAAGCATTTCAGAGAAGATTTTTAGAAATCGACCAATCAGAAACAAGCATTGCCTATGGTGGCCATGTTTGTCTGCGGATCAAAACGAAATAAGCAATCCCTATAGAGGCCCTTTCATAGATGCTTCCTATCAAGTTTCGGCTCATTTGGCAAAGAGGTTTCAGAGGAGAAAATTTTTAGAAATGGACCAATCAGAAACAAAAATTGCCTGTGGTGGCCATTTTGTTAACAGATCAGGACGAAATGAGCAATCTTCATAAAGGAACTTCCAGATGCTTCCTACCATGTTTCGGTTTATTTGGCAAAACGGTTTCAGAAGAAAAGAATTTTAAATATCAGCCAATCAGAAACAAGAATCGCCTGTGGTGGTCATATTTGTAAATAGATCGGGACGAAATGAGCAAACTTTATAGAGGACCTTCCATAGATACTTCCTACCATGTTTCGGTTCATTTGGCAAAGCAGTTTCAGAAGAGAAGATTTTTAGAAATCGACCAATCAGAAACAAGAATTGTCTGTGGCAGCCATGTTTGTTAATAGATCGGGAGGAAACGAGCAATCTTTATAGAGGACCGACAATAGATGATACCTACCAAGTTTCAGTTCATTTGGCTAAGCGGTTTCAGGAGAAGATTTTTAGAAATCGACCAATGAGAAACAAGAATTGCCTGTGGTGGCCATGTTTGTTAACGGATCGGAACGAAATGAGCACTCTTTATAGAGCACCTTCCATATATGTTTCCTACCAAGTTTCGGTTCATTTGGCAAAACGGTTTCAGAGGAGAAACATTTTTAAAATCAGCCAATCAGAAACAAGAATCGCCTGTGGCGGCCATGTTTGCTTATAGATCGGGACGAAATTAACAAACTTTATAGATGACCTCCTTCCATAGATGCTTCCTACCATGTTTCGGTTTATTTGGCAAAGTGGTTTCAGAGAAGAAGATTTTTAGAAATCGACCAATCAGAAACAAGAATTGCCTGTGGCAGCCATGTTTGTTAATGGATCGGTAAGAAATTACCAATCTTTATAGGGGACCGCCAATAGATGATACCTACCAAGTTTCAGTTCATTTGGCTCAGTGGTTTCAGAGGAGAAGATTTTTTAGAAATCAACGGAGACCGGGACGAAATGAGCAATATTTATAGAGGACCTTCCAAAGATGCTTCCTACCAAGTTTCGGTTCATTTGGCAAAACGGTTTCAGAGGAGAAGAATTTTAAAATTCAGCCAATCAGAAACAAGAGTTGGCTGTGGTGGCCATCTTTGTTAATGGATCGGGACGAAATGAGCAAACTTTATAGAGGACCTTCCATAGATGCTTCCTACCAAGTTTCAGTTCAGTTGGCTAAGGGGTTTCAGAGGAGAAGATTAGAATATGAAAAGTTAACGGACGACAGACGACAGACTCCAAGTGATGGCAAAAGCTGACATTGCCTTTGGCAAGGTGAGCTAAAAAGACAATTGCAGTAATTTGGTAATTTGGACATCCACTATGACAAATATAAGAATTCAAAAGCTTTTTGTTATTGTTAACTAGTCTTTTTTATCTCATAAATAAAGAAACAGCAAAGGTTGAGTGTGTAATAACTTTCCTCGAAACTTTAATTTTTTCTGGGTGCCATCCATGAAAAACATAATTTAAAAAATCCGTCGGTAAAAGTTTGTAAAATTTGGTGCAATGATGTGTATATGTATATTCTTTACTGTGCTATTTTTGAGTGGAAATTAATCGACTGGATTTTTTTTAATAAGATTTTTAATACCAGGGTGGTATCTCAGGGAATCCCCTCTTTTTTCCAATTTCAACTGCTTTGCACATGATTATCTCCAAACAGGATATTCATATATGCTAGATATTTCATATTTATTCAACAATAACACTCTCAAGGGTATCAAAGCCAAAATATTCCCTTTCAACCAGAAATAAATGTGTATATCTATTAGAAGCTTCCAAAACTAGTATTACCATCTGGCATCAAGAATACTCCCAAAATTGCTATATTTAGGATGTGCTATGGAGAAAACGGCACAGTGAAATTTCTTGAAACTTTGGCAGATAATGTATTTAGACATAACTATTCAATGATGCAAATTTTAAAAAGATTGAACTATGGGAAATTTTGGGGTTACCCATCTCTACACCATCAGGCACATACACAGGCCACTGGCTTGGTATAGGATGAAAACCAGAGATTCTTGATCTGAACTCAACAAGCTGGACCACTTAGCCACCAAAGCCCTTTAAAAATAAATCTTTTTCAGTAAAGCCAACCCCAACACATATGCCTGTAATATTATGTAAGACTTACCAATGAGGAAGAAAAAACTCTGTCCTTCAAAATTTACCAATAACAGGAAAACTGTGATTATAAAAATATTTTTTTTTAAATAAGAAGGAAGTAGAACAACTCAGTTTTGTTGTTTTTTCGTTTACCTGATATTTATATTAATTTAAAAAATGTTCCGTAATTTTACCTTTCTTCTTTACCAATTACTGTTGTATCATACTGTACAAAACATATAAACCCCATGGACAAAACATATAAACCCCACGGACAAAGATCTAATTTCTATGTAAGATATAAAAATGATAAAATACTATTTGTATTCATAAAGTAGATGATCTGTATCAAATTATCATATTATTGTTATAAAAGAAAGGTGTGAAATATTTTTATTTGGTACAACTAACTATACCACAATATATAATGGAACACGAGAAATGTTTCAAAACAGAAAATAGGCCATGGGTCTCCTAACTATACCACAATATCTGATGGAACACGAGAAATGTTTCAAATGATAAACAGTCAACGAAAAAATAGAAAATAGACCATGGGTCTCCTAACTATATCACAATATCTGATGGAGCACGAGAAATGTTTCAAATGATAAGGCCAGCCTTAAAAATATGTTTGTTTCCCCTTTCCGACCCTAGCCTGAAAGATCTGGGTCGGTAGGTAGGTGAATTATTTTTTTTTATCAAGCATGACTCTGCAGGCACAGACAAAACTGATTTCTAGACACCCAATATCTTTGTTTATTGTCATATTATCTGTGCAATTGTAATCAAAGAATGTAATTTATGCAGTCCCTTGTCACGGGCTTGTGGGATCTTGTTGGAAAATTTATCCATTGTCAGAAACTGATATCTTTGTATGTTGGCAACAGTTGGGCCATATCAATGAAAAGATTGAAGACTGAACAGTTTTTATTTGACTTTCAAGAGAAAACATATTTCTTTTTTTTATTATTTTAAGGGGTTTCTTTTGGGAATTGGTTTCCCACTCTGTTTACATGTGTTATAAACAGGTAATACAATTTCACATAACGTAGCTTCAAACTCAGAAATGCTTCTACGAATATTCGGAACAGTCGGGACTCTAGGTTTTTTTAGTAATGATGACTCAAGTTACGCTCCGTAAGAGTATTACATAATATGAATCCAATGCCGGAATCGGACACGAAAAAATTCTGGAAATCACAAAAAAAAATTTTAAAAAAATAATCACGGAACGGGCTGTAAAATTTTTTCAGTCGTGCCGATTTCGGCGAGTCGGTCGCAAAGAGGAAACAAACATATTTTAATTTAGGCCTAAACAGTCAACGAAAAAATAGAAAACAGGCCATGGGTCTCCTAACTATACCACAATATCTGATGGAGCACGAGAAATGTTTCAAATGATAAACAGAAAACGAAAAAATAGAAAATAGTATATGGGTCTCCCAGGTTTAATAAAAAAAATTAAAAATCAGGAAAAATATGTCAGCCTAAGATATGAAAATTTATATTATATCTCCTTAAGCTAAATGTTACTGCAGTATAATAGTGAAATCTGTCTTATGTGAACTTTCAAAGGAACATTGAAATAAGGTCACATAATACAGGTTTAATTATTAAGAAAGAACAGTGAAAGGAAATCAAAATTAAGTTATTGCTTAACAGAGGTGGTCACTAAAGCAGGTTTGACTGTTCACATACAAATGTATATCTTTTTTTTTTCTCAGAAAATAATTTTACTGACCTGGGTTAAAGTATATACTTTTGTTATAGGGGGTTAGAGTTATGGTGTTTAACACCACTTTCATCAATATTTCAGCTATATCATGGCGGTCAGTTTTATTGGAGGAGGAAAGCGGAGTACTCAGAGAATACCACTGACCTGCAACAAGTCAGTGACAAACTTGATCACATAATGTTGAATAGAGTACACCTCGCCTGAGTGGGATTCAAAATCACAACATTAGTGGTGATAGGAACTGATTGCATGGGTAGTTATAAATCCAACTACCATCTGATCAAGACCAGGATGGTCTCTTTTTTTTTTTCTTTCAGAAAATCATTTGACTGACCTGGGTTAAAGTATATATTTCTGTTAGAAATGATGACAGGATTCCAAAATCTTTAGCCTTTTTGTTTATCTAATATTACAAGTACTCTCATAGGGGTTTATGGTATTTAAAGCCACTTTCAACAATATTTCAGTTATATCGTAGCATATACTCTAATCAATAAAGTTACAAGATACATTTTTGAGTTAAAAACAATCATATCTTCTTACCTACTTTTACTGGTGAATGCTATATAACAATTCCTTATTTAATTTTATCTAAAAAAAAACTATTTAAGATTTTGAAAGTGAATTTTCATATTACATCATTGCAGATCTGTATATAATAAATCCAAAGTTTATTATTCACCTTGTATAAATATCGAAATATCTGAATAGTGTATGAAAATCACCTAAGATGGCCAATAAAATCACAAATAGATGCATACCTTGAAGGTGAAAACAAATAAATATTTTTATTTCTATTCGTTTCATCCTCTGGTCAAACAAAATCTAACATGGTGGTCAATAGTTAAAGCATTTCAAGTGAAATAAAAAATAAAAAAATTTAAATATAAAAAAAAAATGTAATATAGCTTTCTTTTTCCATATCAAATTCATCTTTAAAATCTAGTTTTCATATTATATATCAATTTATTTATAATGCATTTTGTGTTTCACATGTCTTAAATCCTACCTGTACATTGAAATACAACAGGTACTTATTACTATCTAAATATTCAATGTGAAATTGATTTTTTACCAATTTTTATTGATTTTTTATGATGTTTTACTGATTTTTTATGGGATCACAAGAAGATAATGGATTCCCAAGTGCAGTCAACAGATTTTAATATTATGACATGTTTTATATTAAAGGACTTTAGTCAAGTTTTAGGGTTTTATTGTCACAAAAAGGTTTGGGACCATAAATCTAGTTTAACCCTGCCACTTATAACTGAAGTGCCTGTACCAAGGTCGGAAAGTGAGCAGTCATGTATTTGTGTGTTATATTGACTTCTGTAAATCTTCAGAAAAAAAATCTTAAATATCCAGTTTTCAAATCAACAATTTTTTTTTAGATGTTTATTAATATAATGATATATACAAACTCTGACAATTAATTTCAAAATGTTCAGTCCATTATTAAAAAAGTTACCCAATAGGTCTCTATGTTAATTATATTTTGAAAAGTGTTGAAATTTGGATGGAGTGAGTACAAATAACAGACTGTACCATGTGACATAGGACATTTAAATATTAAAGGACACTATCACCTTAGTGGTCACTTAATGAGTAGCCTTTTAATATTTAAATGTCCTATGTCTAATGGTATAATGAAATATACATTGTAAGCACATGTCTGTTATTTTGTTTTGATGGTTGGGCTCTTACACTATTTGTAAGAAAATGTTGAAGGTATTAATTTGGTAATGGTGTCAAACCACTATTTCACCAAAAAGTAGTCCCTTTTCAAGAAAAAAGTTCCTTTCACTTTGTAGTATTGTGAAAACTACTGAATGGAATGGACTAATTAAAATTGATAATTGATGTTAAATATATAGGGATTATTTTGAGCCCAAATTTGATGGACTTAGTTGTATTTTAATACCTCTATGAAGGATTTGATGCATGACCTATAAATATGTACTGAATTTCTTGGGGATGACCCAGCTATTTTTAGAGTAGGTGTTTTCCATAGCATGGCATTTCACTGCAAGATTTTAAACATGCCCTGATATTTTGACAGAACATAGAGGAATCATGTACCTATCAGAAAATATATTGTCTTGGAAAGGTTAAACTTAAGATAAAATGGCCAGGTAGGATCGAAAAAACACAAATTTAGTAGAAAACCTAATTCTACTTTTAATGCTGAAAAATTCTAGAAAATGAAATAAGAAATGACTTCATGACAATTTTTGATAAGAGGAGTGGCCTATTAAGAGGGTGGCTTGATAAGAGGAGAGGCCTATTAAGAGGGGTGGCTTGACAAGTGGAGTGGCCTATTAAGAGGGGGACTACAGTGTATCCTAAAAATTGATGCATTTTTGACAAGTTAAAATATTGCATTTTGACTGATATTACATTCTATACTCTCACCTTAAAAGCTTGGTACACCCTAGAGAGATTCTGGATAAAACAATATTTGTACTCAAGAAACTTACAGAGGAAAGAAAAAATAATTTGGCCGAACATGACATTGAATCCTTGTTGCTAGGAATTGGATGAAAATCCAATAAAATGATGTAAATATTTGGTACCTAATTTCTATTAAATGGTTATTGTCTTAATTTTGAGGGTTAGAGTTAGGATTATGGTGTTTTATGCCTCTTTCAACAATATTTCAGCTATATCATGGCGGTCAGCTTTATTGGTGGAGGAAACCGGAGTAACAAGAGAAAATCGAGAGAAAGCATCAGAGATGCAACAGCCAAGTTGCAAGTCAAAATCATTTGGTCTTGTGATCGTAAATATATATGGTTTAGGGGTGGGGATCTCAACCATTAAAAAGTTCACTTCAGGTAGAGGGTGGGGTATGATCCCCGGGGCCTGAGCTATAAGGCATTTAATTTGCCTAGTTACCCTGATCATAAATATATATGGTTTAAGGGTGAGGATCTCAACCATTAAAAAGTTCACTTCAGGTAGAGGGTGGGGTATGACCCTGGGGCCTGAGCTATAATGCATTTAATTTGCCTAGTCACCCTGATCATGAATATATATGGTTTAGGGTGGGGATCTCGGTCACATTTTTAAAACAGATTCCCCAGCAGGGTGAGGCTGAGCCCCGGGGATAAAAAATGCTGAATGCACAACTTCACATTGGCATCTCCACCCATTCCACATATTAAGTTTCTATCTTATGTAGTTTCAGAGAAATGTGTAATTCTCAAGATATGTACTTTTTCTATAAAAAACCATGATTTTACAAGAAAAAAACAATAGATTAATCTGAATTTCGAACTCGCTCTACATAATAGTGTAATAATGCTTCCTACCAAAAATTATGTTGATCGGACAAAAACTAAGAGTGCTATCGTGTTAACAAAGATAATTCTCAAAATATGTACTTTTTCTATAAAAAACCATGATTTTACAAGAAAAAAACAATAGATTAATATGAATTTCGAACTCGCTCTAAATAATAGTGTAATAATGCTTCCTACCAAAAATTATGTTGATCGGCCAAAAACTAAGAGCGCTATCACGTTAACGAAGATATACATACAACCACCCACCCACCCGTACGCCCGCCTTTCGCCAAAACATAAGCTGACTGCAACTTCATTGCAACTCGGCTAAAAAGTACTGACCTGATGCAAGTCACTTACAAACTTTATCACATATTGTTGTATCGTGTACACCTTGCCTGTGCGAGATTCGAATTCATAACTTTAGTGGTGATAGGTACTGATTGCACTGGTAGTTGTAAATCTATTTTTGAGGAATAATGGTGCAAAAACACTACATATAGTATCCCTGAGAAGAATCTGAATAACATACTTTTAATAAATGTCAAAAATCTGAAAACAAATAAGAAAACACTGGAAGAATGAAAAGTACATGTAGATAGGACACCTATGTCTCTGATTCCCAGCTATTTACCATTTGTCAATGTAGGGGCATATCTCATAAAAAGAATAACCAAATCTGACATTGCCCTTTGTATTGTCATCAAAAACTTAATAAATATCAATTTATTTTAACAGGCAGAACTTACATTATTGAGCAGATTCTTGGAAAATTTGTTGGTTTCTTTTTTTTTTTTTATCTTTTTTTTATGTTTTTTTTTTTTTTGGCAAATCAAGGGGTATTACTACAGAATGTAAAAAGGGGTAAAATACGAAATTAATCTTGACCTGCCTTCTAATGTCCCTGGCCTGGCATCTAAATTTCAAATTATTTGCCTAAAGGATACTTAAGTTAATGACCAGAAACCAAGATTTGTATTTATCAGAAAATCAGGGTGCATAACTCAAACAAACAGAAAATGTGGTACAGTCTGAAATTAAACTTAGCCTGCTTTTGATGGTCCCTGACTGTGTATATACATTTTAAATGACTGGTTTAAGGAAAACTTATTAAGTTTTTGAGTGACCGTGTATATGAAGATCAAGATGGCGGCAGGTTCGATCGGGTTTTTAGGTGCTCTGACATTTTATGTTTTTATATGTGGACAATTGCAAAATTACAATGATTTTGAATTCCAGAAGTTTCATTTTATGAACAATAACACGTATGTAGACTTAACCAACTGTTTTTCGACGAGTTTTGATAATTTTTCAATGTTTGAAGTTGCAACCCTGATCGGACGGAGAATCAAACAGACCCAAATAAATGTAAACAATAACAAAGGTATTATTGGAAAAAGACCAACCTTAAAACTCGTAATCTTACTCTTTTTACTAAAGAGTGGGGACATTCACCCACAACCTGGACCTACAGAGCCACAAACACGAAAACCCAAACATCCGTGTACAGCATGTGAAAGGGGGGTGATCTCAACAAGTAAGGCCGTATCGTGCGATAGCTGTCGAGAGTGGACACACGTGAGATGTACCAAAACAATAACAGTTCAGCAATATGATACATGGGCACAGAATGGCAGTCAATTNGAATATATATGTGACCAATGTATAACAAAAACGTTACCATTCAACACAGAATATTTTGAAGATGATTTTACTAAAAACTGTTATAATAAAACAAACATTGAAGATGTTTCAAAACACGACAATATGAAACCTTTTGGTAATAAAGGTTTACATTTTATACATTGCAACTCAAGATCGCTTCTTCCTAAAATGACAGAATTACGTATTATTGCTCTTCGAACTAAAGCAGCAGTTATATCAGTTACTGAAACTTGGCTAGATGAATCAGTCACAAATTCAGAAATTGCTATTGATGGCTATTGTGTAGTTAGACTAGACAGATGTAGAAACGGCGGTGGTGTGTGTATGTTTATCCGAAAGGATCTGGCGTTTTCACCTAGACATGATCTTCACTCGGACAAAATTGAG
This sequence comes from Gigantidas platifrons, assembly GCA_002080005.1. Lineage (NCBI taxonomy): Eukaryota > Metazoa > Mollusca > Bivalvia > Mytilida > Modiolidae > Gigantidas > Gigantidas platifrons. Next base: position 28,785 of record MJUT01055682.1, on the reverse strand, counting down.
GCCCTGTGGATTGAGATTTTACTTCCGAAGACCAAACCAATACTCGTTGGAACTATCAATAGGCCACCAAAAGATAGTAACTTTTTGAACTTGTTTGAAGAACAATTAAATAAAATTACTCCAGGATGTGAATTGTTTATTTTAGGTGATATAAACATATGTTTAATACACAAAATGTCTTTATTATGTCGAAATTATAATAATATGTTAAATTTGTTTAATTTAAAACAGCTTATAAAAGAACCAACAAGAATAACATGTAATAGTAAAACCATTATTGACCATATTGTTGTAAATTGTGAAGAAAATGTTAGCCAGTCAGGAGTTATACATATTGGCTTGAGTGATCATTTCCTTACATACTGTACTAGGAAGACTGGTAAAAAATCAAATTTTAATTGTAAAGATGAAAATAAAATAAAAATAAGATCTACTAAAAAGTATAATAAAGATGTTCTTATTGAGAAACTAAATGCAGCTAATTGGTCAGAATTACTCAGTCTCATGTGTAGAAATATAAATTCAGCTTGGAGTATCTTTAGAAATCTTTTTATATCAGTGCTAGATGAGGTAGCCCCAATCAGAGAATTAAGGGTAAAAACACATACAGAACCCTGGATGACATCAGATATTTTAGAGCTAATAAAATATAGAGACCATTTATCATATATGTATAAAAAAAACTGGTAGCAAACATATTTACTCAAAGTTTTGTAAATATAGAAACAGAACACAAAGAGCTGTAAAAGAAGCAAAAACGACATATTTTGAAAGTAAAATTGAAGAATATAAAAACAGTCCAAAAAGTCTTTGGAAACAGTTCAAAAATTTGGGCTATAGTTCTAAACAGAAAGAAAATAGTAATATTGTTTTAAAAATAGACAATGAAAATAACCATGATCCAAATGTTGTGGCAAATCATTTTAATAATTTGTTCACTACTGTGGCTTCCTCTCTGGTTTCAAAATTACCACCAGCTCCAGTTTATGACTGTACTACACAGATTTTTAAGAATTTCTATAGAAAAGTGTGTAGAAGTAATACCTACTTTGAATTAACACCCGTGGGTGAAGATTTTGTTCTTAGAGTTAGAAAATTTAAATCCATGTAAAAGTACTGATTTAGATGGTATTCCTCCGAGGTTCCTAAGAGATGGTGCATGTATTTTGAAAAAACCTGTAACATTTTTGGTAAATCTATCTATTGTCAGTGGTATTGTCCCGGATGACATGAAAATGGCTAGAGTCTGTCCTATTCACAAAAAGAACAGCAGATTAGATGTTGGAAACTATAGACCTGTGAGCATTTTGGTTGTTGTATCTAAAATACTTGAAAAATCTGTCTATTCTCAGCTTGAAAATTATTTAGTTAAAAATGACTTATTATATAGTTTTCAGTCAGGTTTTAGGTCTTCCTATTCTACGGAAACATGTTTAATTCATTTATTTGACCACATAAAAACACAGTCATCTAAGCCTAAGGGACTTTATACTGGCATGATAATGCTAGATTTACAAAAAGCTTTCGACACAGTTGATCATTCTATTTTATGTAATAAACTTCAAACAATGGGTATAAAATATATAAAATGGTTTAAATCATATTTAACCGAGAGAAAACAGAAAGTTAAAGTTAATGATGTTGAGTCTAATTTTCAAACAGTCACTTGTGGAGTTCCACAAGGTAGTAATTATTGGGCCCTCTTTTATTTTTATGCTATGTTAATGACATGTCTACTAGCATTAGTTCTGACTGTGAATTATTACTGTATGCAGATGATAGCACAATCCTTTTTTCACATAGAAACCCGGAGGTAATATCGAAAAAACTTGGAAAGGAACTCCAGTCTTGCAGTCAATGGTTAGTCGATAACAAATTATCCCTTCATCTTGGGAAAACAGAGTGTATTTTGTTTGGATCTAAACGTAAACTGGCAAAAGTTGACAATTTTCAAGTCGGCTGCAATAATCATACTATTCCAGCTCAAAATTGTGTAAAATATTTGGGCCTAAACATAGACAGATTTTTGTCTGGAGAAACTATTGTTAATAATATATTACAAAAAGTGAACGCAAGACTGAAGTTCCTTTACAGACATGGACGATGTCTATCAGAAAACTCTAGAAAAACACTATTTACTGCATTAGTTCAATGTCATTTTGACTATGCATGTTCAGCGTGGTATTCCTGTTTGTGTAAAAAGTTTAAGAATAAGTTACAAGTTTTTCAAAATAAATTTGTTAGATTTATTAAAGATATGGGTAACAGAACTTCAGTAAATTATAATATTTTAAATAGTATTGACTTTTTGAACTTAGGAAATAGAGTCAAACAACTAAGACTCAACCACGTACACAAAATATACTATAACAAAAGCCCTTACTATATGCATAGCAATTTCACTAAGATCAAAGATTGCCACACTTATTCAACGAGATCCAGTGAATATAATTTTTTCGTACCACCTGTTAAAGGGCAACAGACTTTATCTTTTTATTATAATGCTATAAAAGATTGGAATATGTTGCCAAATGATTTAAAGAGTAACCAAAATCTTCATTCTTTTAAATCCGGTGTCAAAGATTTTCTGTCGGTAAAGGAAGGCAACGACTATGATAGTAAATATATTTTTTATTGAAAACAGGAATGGTCTAGTCAGTTTTATTGCTATTTTATATTTAATAGAATTTTTACAAAACCTGCCAAAGTCATGAAGTCTTATTAGTATATTATATTATTTTTAAGAATGTTACATAAATGGACCCCATTGGAAATAAGCCATGCGGCTTTTATGGGCTATCCAGATTAGATATCAACACATTTTTAAGAATATATGATTTTAGTAAGTTATAACATGTATGATATTTTTATATTGTATTGTATTTTGAATACGACGATTCCGAGATAAGAGGTTCTCCTGACTTGGAGGAAGAATTCGTACCACCGATCACGTGACTTCATAAAAAATCTAGGCATTTTTAGCAGTAGACACTGCATGTAGAAATGCATTGGGGAAAATGATCTCAAAAGTCATCCAACAAATATTGGTGCGTGGTTCCGGGGTGTACATCTGACAGCAGGAAGAAACCCAATCTGGAAAAATATGTAACATTTATCCCATTTCCGACAAAGTTGAAAGATCACAGGCCATTTTGAACTACAGATGCCTAGATTTTAGTCACGTGGTGATGGAAGTCACATGACGGTATTATCTGAATACCAGTATCCCGGAACCGACGTATTGCTTGTATGTTGATATTTGATCAAATAAAATATATCTATCTATCTATACATTTTAAATGACTGGTTTAAGGAAAACTTATTAAGTTTTTGAGAGCACAGGAATCTGAATTTTATCAATATGATGAGAAATACGTCATATGGGTAGTGAAGTTTCACGAACGTAGTGAGTGAAACGAACAGGAATGCAACGCCGTTTTGGAGAAATCGGCCCTGGCTCTTTAAACCTCCAAAAAATTAATAAAAATTGTCAACACTCTAGCCAAATAATATGTACTAAAGTTACTATCTTTAAATTCTCAAACCTTTATTCTGGGACAGAGATGACAGAGGGGTCCAGGGGGTTGACTTCTTACCACAGACATAAACTAAACACCCAGCAGTGTTCAATCTAGAGTGCGCCATTGCGCCATTCCCGCGATTTTTGTCTTTCTGGCGCGATTGAAATGGTCAACTGGGCCGAATCGGGTGCATTGCTGTTTTACCTTTTGAGATCGTCCCGGTAATAAATTCCGGAAATCAGTCCCGAAATACGTCCGGTTTTTAAAAAGTCTTTATCTGTGTCAGTAGAGAGCTTTATGTAAAGTCGTTTTCAAGCGTCCATGTCACGTTGAGAATTTGTTTGTCAAGGTAAATTTAAGCATGATGCGTGACATGTCAAAGTCATGAAGCGTATATCTTCATATTTTGCTCCCGCGGGGGAGAAAAGAGCGAAACCCACTGCCACTGTCGCACTGATGAAAAGCAAAACGAAGCAATCACTACAAATTTAGACAATCCTTCAGAAAGTGGAATTGAAGGTTAGAAAAAGAATGAGTCGTCGGGGTCGGCGGGTGTACCTGCTCCACGCAAGTTTCAACAGCAGTGGTCAACTGATACAAAATACAAGGAGTGGCTACAGTACGATGCTTACAAACAAAATATGACCTGTTCTTTTTGTATTAAAACTAATAAAAAAAAAATCCCCTTTACGACCGGTTGCACGAATTGTAGAACATCTTATTACCATCACTTTGAGTCTGTCTTTTGATTTACTATTAATTTAAAATTCAAATTCAAACTCTTTTATTGACACAAACTCATCAACAAGATATGGTTATATCCCAATTACACAAGATGTATTAACATCACGTGGTGTCCGTTGTCTTTTGACATTGACCCCTAACTTCCAGATTTGGCCCCCTGTCAAATGTTGCCTGGGCCAACATGACCCCCTGTGATCAATTTCTAGATTGAACACTGACCCAGATACCCTAATATTTACTGAAATAATCAATATTCTAACCTAATCTTTATTCCCAACCCCCTGTTTCTATGCACTTCAAAAACTCTCATTTCACTAATTATTATATACCCCCTCCACCCAGTAACCCTAAACTAACCTTTATTCTGAATACATATAAACTTTTAAAACTTTCAGTTTGGTAATTATATCCCCATCCTCCCGTTTCCTTCACTGGAAAAAAAAGATTGATCCCTTTGACTTAGTGAGGTCATACCATAATATATATGTGGTGAAGGTACTAAAGCCTAATCCTAAAAAAAAAAAGGGGGGGGGGAGTACTTAGGATCCTGTAGTGAAGGATCATATTAAACTTGGCTCCAAATTGACTTTTTTGATAATTAATTTTTAAAGGAAAAAAAAACCAATCATCTACAAGTTTTATCCGTTCTTATTTCTGTATCCATAGCAAACTATTTTGGAAGTTGTAGACAATTTTCACAAACAAAATTTTACACATGAAAATAAATATTCATACAAAAATAACTGCTATAGTAGTCCCCGTTATTATAATGCCATTCTTGCCAAAGACCACCCCTCTTATCAAGCCAGATGTCAGATGGTAAAATACTGCTAATTTGTCCCCCTAAAGTAAGACCACCTCTCTTATAAGGCCAGATGTCAGATACACTGAGATGGTAAAATACTGCTAATTTGTCCCCCTAAAGTAAGACCACCTCTCTTATAAGGCCAGATGTCAGATACACTGAGATGGTAAAATACTGCTAATTT
>MJUT01055682.1:0-20198 GCA_002080005.1 Gigantidas platifrons | reverse complement strand
TGGCATTTGGTGAGAGTGGCCTTATAAGAGAGGTGGCATTTGGTGAGAGTGGCCTTATAAGAGGGTGGCATTTGGTGAGAGTGGTCTTATAAGGGGGAACTCATGTATCTGTATTAAGCATAAAACGTATTTTCTTAAGTTCTAATTGTAGTAAATTCTACTTAAAAACTCAATTAAAAGACATAAACCTGAGGCAAAGATAAAAAGATTGTCTCCCTTGAGTGGTTTCTTGAGAACTAGAAATTGATAAGTCTTGTAACATATACAGAAACAAAAATTATCAAACTGAGTTGCTATTGTTAATGGCTGCATCTAATTGACCCTTAAAAAAACAACACAAACAACTGCTTACCTTGCATGGAGTTTTTGACTGTCCTTAAATTCCTAATCAATAGGTTTCTCCATGAACAGCTTAATTCTGACGTATGAAATTGATGATCAAATAGAAAGCTTAGCGGGTAAAGGCCATGGGGTAGATAACTAGCCGATTCCAATAAGACTAGATAATTATCTGAATATCCCAAATAATCAATATGCAACAGTAAACTTAATCACTTTCAATTTCAACAGCTGATAAAAAAATTAAATTGATTAGTGGGACAAATTGATCCTTTAATTCAACTACGAACCATGAACTCATGATCTGGACAAAACAATTATATTGGATTTATTACCTATTAATGGTAAAATTAATATCTTGAATAAATCTACAGCATTCACGGAACAAAATTGATAAAGTTACCCCCAATAGACCTCCTCCTGAAATTAACAGGGACAAAACTAAAGAGGGGGCACAGTAGCACAAGACCACAAAAATATGGCACGAGTCCCTGAAAATATTCAGACGTCAGCTCAGCAGGCTACTGAAATTTTTAATATTTCTTGTGCAGTCAGTTCCTGGACCCCAAAAATTTTGGCTAGGCTACTACAGTTGCTCTTTTATGGAGTACAGTCGGTAACTGCAGCAAACTTGCTAAGTTTTGTCCTTGAAATATTAGAATGTAAAGGAATAGACTTTATCAAAATTTTCAGGAAAATCCTCCAGGGTGTTAGCCTTTACTTATTACTTTCCCCATCTTAAATTAAAGTATAAAAGGTTGGTTTTTACATAACCCCCCCCCCCCCTTTCAGTTTATTCCATCTGAGCATTGTCCAATTTTTTACAAATGGGGATCTAGTCAGAATTTTATGTTCCAAGATTATGATTTAATCAAAGCAGGAGGAATTACACTGATGAGAAAATGTGTGTTTAAGTCATAAAGTGTATTAATATCCATCAAAAGTTTGTTATAGTCGTAAATTGGCAGTCACTCTAATAAAAATATATTAAACCATGCAATGTTTCAAAAAAGATTCCACTTGAAATGTGTATGTTTAATGAATAATTGGTCAATTTCATTTTGAAAGAGTCACTTCAAAAATGGAACAAGACTAAAAACTTAAAAACTTATTTTTTCGGGGTGTGAAATGTTCATATTTAATAACAATTGACAGCATCTACAAATCCACTAACAATAATACCCAGCATGTTAATATTGAATAGCGCTAGCGGCATTACCTTAAAGTCAGCTGCTTAATTATAACCATGTGGTTAGTGTTTAATTTGGTTAAGAACAATACTTCAGTTTAGCCAAAAGAAAACCATTTAATGGTATTCAAAATGGACATATAAATGTAATAGTAAAACAGGTCTTAACAAAAATGTCGAAGTCATTCAGGCAGAAATAGTAGGTCATGGTGACTTATATTTGTGTGCAGTGTTTTTAATTGTCCATGACAAACTCACATGTGAAGTTTCATCAACCTGGGTCAAGTGGTTTGTCTACATTGGACGCCGACACCGCCGACGACGACAACAACAATGACGACGCACAGGTGACAATATAAGCTCTTCTGTACTTCGTACAGGCGAGCTAAAAACGTACCTGTCATTACCTAGCAGAAATCCCAAGAGTGAAATCTCCCTCTATGGTAGCATTCCCAGAGTGAATCCAAAAGTATCAATGAATACATATGATAATATTTCCCATTTTAAGTAAGAACTTATAACCTCATTCAGGCTGAGTGAATGACCATGTGAGCAATTATTTCTGATATAAGGTGTTAATGGACAAAAAGATCTCACAAGCACTTAATTCTAATTAAATATTAGTTAACTAGTTCACATCCATTTACACATGGCTAATTCAAGTCATACATAAATAGCTAGCTCCAGTTAGTTCAGCTAGATTTAAATACATTATTTAAGTAAGCAGCTCAATTTTCTGCCATATGATTTTTTCCTACTTTCTACAGCTCAATTTTCTGCCATATGATTTTTTCCTACTTTCTACAGCTCAATTTTCTGCCATATGATTTTTTCCTACTTTTCACAGCTCAATTTTCTGCCATGTGATTTTTTCCTACTTTCCTCATGAAATATAAAACAATAAAGAAAACAGATCGTAATAGTTAAATGACAGTATCTTAGAAACATTAATGAATTATTAATATACTTACCTTAATGTTTCTGTAAGTCTGTTATCATACACCATCCTGCATTTCACATGTTGACTTTCGTGCTTTCTTCCTGGTCGCTTTATGATGATACAATAACGCGGAAAATATATATATACCGATATAAAAATGCATGTATTTATACCAAATAACTAAAAATAGCTGGTCGCAAGGCAGATCATCCGGCTCGCCTGTGCAATCAATATTTACATGTGAATGTCATAACCATGTGGTTAGTGTTTAATTTGGTTAAGAACAATACTTCAGTTTAGCCAAAGAAAACCATTTAATGGTATTCAAAATGGATATATAAATGTAATAGTAAAATAGGTCTTAACAAAAATGTTGAAGTCATTCAGGCAGAAATAGTAGGTCATGGTGACCTATATTTGTGTGCGATGTTTTAAACTGTCCACGATAAATTCACATGTGAAGTTTCATCAACCTGGACCAAGTAGTTTGTCTACATTAGACCTAAACGCAAACGTTTACATTGGACGTCGACGCAGCCGACGACGACACATAGGTGACGGCATAAGCTCTTCTGTACTTTGTATAGGTGAGCTAAAAATATCTTTAAATTCTGGGTTTGTAGTTTAATACCAAATAAAAATATTATTTATGCCATTTTAATATTCTGTCATTTATTGAGCTGATCTGAAACACTGAATCTAACGTCTATATCATCATGACACACTTATCATTAAATTCTTAGGGGCTCTTATGGTTGTAATTGTATGGTAGTTGGATTTACATCTACCTATACAAGCATTTCCTATCACCACTGATATTGTGAGTTTGAATCCCACCCAGGTGAGGTGTACTCGATAAACATTATGTGATAAAGTTTGTAAGTGATATACGGCAGGTCGGTGGTTTTCAAAAACACCTAAATACTACATAATAATTTCCAATACCAGAAAAAATGACATTCAAAAATTTCCCAGGAGACATATGTCATAATGATGGTACATTTTTCATTTATCAGCCAGTAAATTACAACTATAAAAAATCAATTAAGCTGTATCTCACAACAGTATCAATATATTTTTTGTTTTAATACAGTTGTTCCCCCCCNCCCCCCCCCCCCCCCCAAATCCTCATCTCATCTAATATAGTGTCGTGAGGGATTAATTTTTCTCATATGATATAACACAATATCAATAAATGCTATGCAAATGTAGTCATATGGTATTTTGATAAAAAGAATCTTTTTTAGAGGAGGTTGTATATTCTGTTATTATTTTTGTATATTATTTGGAAATGTTGATTGGCTGAAAACGGGTCACATGATGTTCTATGAAAAGTATTATTAACCAGTATATAATTTCCCAGCATCCTTTTTACATGGCATATTTATCAAATCTTTCAATATATCCTGTACATGTGTATATAACCAGTATTTTGTCACTTAAGTACCAGGGCTCGAAATTAACGCTAGCAAGCAGGCAAATTGCTAGTTGAAATTTCAATTTGCCTTAATTTTGCTAGTGAATAAAGCTAGAACTAGCAGAATTTTGCTAGTTGTAAAAAATTATGTGTTCAGAATCGTATCTCAACTATGACAAATGTGTAAATTTGTTTTCTGGTAAGATCGGTAAAGATCACATTGATTTCATAAACTAGAGGCTCAGCCCACTGAGCCTGTATCGCTCACCTGACAATAGAATGATACTGAAGTAAATTTCAAAGGGAGATAATCATTACCTTAACTGTTTTCTATATTTATGCATAAAAGATAATGTCTTTGGGCCAGGTGAGCTAAATAATCATGAAAAAAGGGCAATAACTCCTAGACGGGTAATAAGATTTACTTCAAAATTGAAGGGCATGTAGATCTTGACAAGCTGAACATGTTTTCAGTTTACACTTAACATCTATCTCTTATAGTTTTTGAAATAAAGGATGAAAAGTATTAACATTTTTAAACTTTGATGAAAAAAGGGCAATAACTTCAAGATGGGTTATCAAATTTACTTTAAAATTGCAGACTAGGTAGATCTTGACATGATGCACATTTTTGCAATTTAAACTTAACATCTATCTCTTATAGTTTTTGAAATATAAGACGAAAAGTATTAAAATTTTAAAAATTTGATGAAAAAAGGGCAATAACTCCAAAATGGATATTGGCATTTACTTCAAAATTGCAGTGTAGGTAGATCTTGACATGCTGCACATTTTTGCAATTTAAATTTAATATCTCTCTCTTATAGTTTTTGAAATATAAGACGAACAGTATTAAAATTTTAAAAATTTGATGAAAAAAGGGCAACAACTCCAAAATGGGTAATGGGATATACTTCAAAATTGCAGGGTAGGTAGATCTTGCCATGCTGAACATGTTTGCACTTTAAACTTAACATCTATCTCTTATAGTTTTTGAAATAAAGGACGAAAAGTATTAAAATTTTGAAAATTTGATGAAAAAAGGGAAATAACTCCAAAATGGATAATGGGATTTACTTCAAAATTGCAGGGTAGGTAGATCGTGACATGCTGCACATGTTTGCAATTTAAACTTAACATCTATCTCTTATAGTTTTTGAAATATAAGTCGAAAAGTATTAAAATTTTAAAAATTTGATGAAAAAAGGGCAATAATTCCAAAATGTGTAATGGCATTTACTTAAACATTGCAGTGTAGGTAGATCTTGACATGCTGCACACTTTTGCAATTTAAACTTAATATTTATCTCTTATAGTTTTTGAAATAAAGGACGAAAAGTATTAAAATTTTAAAAATTTGATGAAAAAAGGGCAATAACTCCAAAATGGGTAATGGCATTTACTTAAAAATTGCAGTGTAGGTAGATCTTGACATGATGCACATTTTTGCAATTTAAACTTAACATCTATCTCTTATAGTTTTTGAAATAAAGGACGAAAAATATTTAAAAAATTTAAATTTTATGAAAAAAGGGCAATAACTCCAAGATGGGTAATCAGATTTACTTCAAAATTGCAGGGTAGGTAGATCTTGCTGTGCTGATCAGATTTTTGATAGTATTAATGGTTTTTGAGTTATTACCCAAAAACCTGCAATTTTACCATATGTTCTATTTTTAGTAACAGCGGCCATGTTTGTTGGCCGAATGGAAAAAAATGAAGAAGTTTTATAGGGGATCTTACATAGATGCTTCCTGCCAAGTTTGGCTCCATTTGGCCAAGCAGAAACAAGAATTGCCCTTGGTGGCCATATTTGTTGGCAGAATGGAACGAAAGAAGAAACTTTATAGAGGACCTTATATAGATGTTTTCTGCCAAGTTTGGTTCCATTTGCCCCAGTTGTTTCAGAGGAGTAGATTAAAATATGAAAAATTTAACGGACGGATGATGGACGCCAAGTGATGGCAATACCTCACATGACCCTTTGGGTCAGGTGAGCTAAAAAGGACGCTTGTGGTGAAAAAAGTTAATTTCTAGCCCTGAGTACTAACATATGAGAAAGCATTATCTGGTCCAAAAACACACCACAGTAACTGGCTCTGTGTCACCATCCATATCCCTGACATTTTAAAGGAACAAATTCAGGTAAAGGAACAGAATAATAATTGCCCCACTTACACCCAATTGTTAACTTTTTAATGACGGTACTACAGTGTTCAAACTGAACCTCTTTGAGACCAATTTTTGTGTTTGAAATAAACAGGCGTTTGGTTAAGAAAGATTTCATATGTTGAGACTATATTTATAGTTGTGTTCATACAGTTTTCCATTTTATTCAGGGTTTGTACTACACAGGTTTCACTGTGTAATGATAAGAAAAATTTGAGGGAAAGCTGTGGAAGAATAAATAAAATCATTGTGAAATGTGGAAGTTCATTGGAAGTACCAATGCTAGACACACAAGTATAATCAAAGATAGTTCATGTATCTATACCAACATTAGACACACAAGTATAATCAAAGATAGTTCATGTATCTGTACCAGCATTAGACACACAAGTATAATCAAAGATAGTTCATGTATCTGTACCAGCATTAGACANAAAATTTGATGAAAAAAGGGCAACAACTCCAAAATGGGTAATGGGATATACTTCAAAATTGCAGGGTAGGTAGATCTTGCCATGCTGAACATGTTTGCACTTTAAACTTAACATCTATCTCTTATAGTTTTTGAAATAAAGGACGAAAAGTATTAAAATTTTACACAAGTATAATCAAAGATAGTTCATGTATCTGTACCAGCATTAGACACAGTAGTACAATCCACTGTTCTGACCTATCACTAATGATATCAAGATCTAGATCTACCTCATTAAATGTTGATGATTGGCGAAAACAAGTAAATTATACAAATCCTTATATTTCCTTTCTAATTAATAAATCAATGTTCTAAAACACAATACCATCTAATAAATTATTACAAAACTGTCCACTCACAAATCTTACGGGAAGTAGAAGTAGGTCTTTTATATCTTATAATGATTCTTTATTACCAAAGAAACTGTAAAAAAGCAAATTACAGGAAACGGAAATCATAGCATTGGTTATGTGACTACAAAATCCAGCTTTTGATCAGCTATAATTGTAAAATCAATACACTATAATACACACTGTTATGATATGCCCAGTAGACTACAACATAGACTATGTTACCATACTTTATTATATCTTAATTAAGTGTGTCAGAATTTATGATACTATTTTCTACAATTGGTTGTCTACCCTGTCTGTGAGGTGATCAATTGGTTGTCTACCCTGTCTGTGAGGTGATTAATAAGGATTTATACTACTTTCTGCAATTAGTTGACTCCCTAGTGTGCAGTGATTTCTACTTTCTGCAATGGGTTGTCTACCCTGTCTGTAGTAATTTTTAATTTTTGCATGAGGTTGTCTACCCTGTCTGTAGTGATTTTTACTTTCTGAAATGGGTTGTCTACACTGTCTATAATGAATGTTACTTTCAACAATGGGTTGTCTACCCTGTCTGTAGTGATTTCTACTTTCAACAATGGGTTGTCAATCCTGTCTGTAGTGAATGTTACTTTCAACAATGGGTTATCTACCCTGTCTGTAGTAATTTTTACTTTCTGCAATGAGTTGTCTACCATGTCCTGTAGTGATTTCTACTTTCTGAAATGGGTTATCAATCCTGTCTGTAGTGATTTCTACTTTCTGAAATGGGTTTGTCTACCCTGTCTGTAGTGAATGTTACTTTTAACAATGGGTTGTCAGGGTTTTTGTTAGACCTAATAATATTACAGACAATTGTCCTTAAAGTGGTATTTCCTATCAGACATTCCCTATTTACTTAATTAAGTATTTGTCCTAAAAGTCTTCAAAGTTTAGGTAATTTTCAAAATCTTTAGGCCAATGTCCTAGAAAATGCCCCAAACTGAAACTCTGGTTGTCTACTCCGTCTGTAGTGACTTCTACTTTCTGCAATGAGTTGTCTACCCTGTCTGTAGTTATTTCTACTTTTAAACAATGGGTTGTCTACCCTGTCAGTAGTTATTTCTACTTTCTGCAATAGGTTGTCTACACTGACTGTAGTGATTTCTACTTTCTGCAATGGGTTGTCTACCCTGTCCCTATTCAACAATGGGTTGTCTACCATGCCTTTTGTGATAGCTACTTTCAACAATGGGTTGTCTACCCTGCCTTTAGTGATAGCTACTTTCAACAATGGGTTGTCTACCCTGTCTGTAATGATTGCTACTTTCAACAATGGGCTGTTTACCCTGTCCGTGTGGTGATTAATGTGAAGCAATACTACTTTTTACAATGGGTTGTCTTCCCTTTCTGAATGGTGATTTACATGGTAACAGTAAAAGATTTCATTGTCTTTGTTGGACCTGATAAATCTTCAACATTCACATTTGATGTCTCATAAGGTAAAGGACAATGAAAGTCAACTTCACAACTGATAATAGGCTTAAGTAGACTATGATACACCCCCACATGTTGCTCTTCTTCCTCTTAAAACACAATACAGTAGCTACTTATAATCAATAGCTTGTCAGGAGGGGTTGGCTGTGATCCATGGCAATGTTAAATTGTCAGACCATTTCCATTTTTTTTTCGTTTCTTGTTAAACAACAATCAATCAATCAATATTTTAGACCCTTTCCTTTAACTTCCATTTCACTTTAAACAATCAATCAAAATTTTCAGACCATTTCCTTTATATTCTGTCTCATGTTAAACAGCAATCAATCAATCCATCAATCAATCAAAATTTTCAGACCATTTCCTTTATATTCTGTCTCATGTTAAACAACAATCAATCAATCAATTGATCTACATACTAAGATCAACAAAGAATGCATATTAACATGGCTGGTTTTTTTCGTATGTTTTTTTTTCTCAACTATAAACAATATTCAATGAGATACATTGACTTTATATTGCACACAAGACAAAAATGTCTTCTGTGTAAGACTTGATAAAAATCTATACAGCTTGTTTATGTTTTCTGTAACATGATTATAGCATAAGAGATTGTAATCGGGTGTAGACAATATATATTTAGATTTCACGTCCATTAGCTATTGCACATTGTAATTTTGTACATTATAGTTTGACATCGGGTGTTAAGACAATATATATTTAGATTTCACATCCATTAGCTATTATACATTGTTATTTATACATTATAGTTTGACATCGGGTGTTAAGACAATATATTATACTTTACGTTTTATTTTCCCTATTTGTCTTTGTTAGCGCAGCCGGTCCATATAACGTTATATGGACCGGCAGTGGACTGCCTCGTTTTCGAGTCTTTATTTCGGGAGATAATTGGGCTTGTTTTTGGACGCGAAGTATAATATAGCAAATAGTTCACGGCACTTCGGGCCATATGGCAGTTTATGGACCGGTCTGTCACCCACAAAATACTATATGGACCTCAGCTTCGCTTCGATCCATATAATATTTTGTGGGTGACATCCCGGTCCATAAACTGCCATATGGCCCTCAGTGCCGTGAACTATTTGTTAAATATATTTAGATTTCACGTCCATTAGCTATTGCACATTGTAATTTTGTACATTATAGTTTGACATCGGGTGTTAAGACAATATATATTTAGATTTCACGTCCATTAGCTATTGTACATTGTAATTTTGTACATTATAAGTTTGACATTAGCAACCGGTGACTTTTAAGAGCTTCATGTAGCTCATGTTATTTGTTAAATGTATATATGTGCCGACTTTAAATCAAATTTACTTACTAGCAACATGGTAATTTTGTACATTATAGTTTGACATTAGCAACACTGTACGTTACTTTACAACCTTATCAATTGTCCACTAACTGTGGGATCTTATTTTTTATGACTTTTTTATGGAATCTTGTAAAAGAATGAAATGTATGGATTAAAATGTACATGACAGAAAACTAACTCATGCATAAAAACCTTTAAAAAAACACTAATGGCGAGGTATACTCGATACAACTACATGATATGATACAGTTTGTCAGTGACTTGGAAGAGGTCGGTGGTTTTCTCTGTGTACTCCGGTTTTCTCCACCAATAAATATGACCGCAATGATAGAACTGAAATGTTGCTGAAAGTGGCATCAGACACCATAACCATCCCCTCCACCAAATGTGAAGGAGGAGTACAATAACTGATTGGTGTTTTAAAACTTACTGTTACTGAATGTCTAAAAAGACGAGCAAAAACACAGATATTTGTTGCTTGTCTGTTAATCATGCAGCATTAAGGAGCAAGAATAACAGAGACAAGATCATGTGTCAGGGTGGAGCGATATGTAGAGTGGAGCGACATGTCTACCTGGTCATTGTTGTTTCAGTAATGCACTATAACGGGTATAACAAGGGCAACGCAACGCGTGGCGTATCCCCTCGCCTAAAATTTTGACCCGGTGACCTTGACCTTTGACCTATGACCTTAAAAATCATTAAGGTTCCAGATTCTCTTAAGGACTAAGTATGTACCAAGTTTGGTCAAAATCTATTGAAGGATATTGATTCTAGAGACTAGAGTGTTCACAAGAATGATACGGAAGGACGGACTAACGGTAGCGTTACTATATCCCTTCGCAACCTCGTTGGCGAGGGGATAAAAAGCTAACTCAGTCTGTTGGTCTAGTACAAAACAAAATAAGATCATCATCTCATCAAAAAATAATTTAACTGTGATATGCATAAAAGCAATAAAAGCCATGTTGCTTTACTTTAAATTGTGTCTAATTGTAAAGTTGGTTAGTCCCTCAAGTACTTTTACATCCATATCCTTTCTAACTAATAGCTGATATTAATACGCCTATATATTTTTAAAAAATTGCATAAACAAAATTTACCCCAAGGCAAGAAAATCATATAAAATAAATATGACAATTTAAGCAATCAAGTTAGTCTCTTTCTAAAATCTGTTGTAATCTTAGATTTCTAGTTAATTGTAAAAATTGCAGAGTAGAAAAATAATAATGAAAAGGAAATGATCTTTTCTTAGTTAAAATAAGTGTTAAAGATAATTCAATTATGTGAGATTTATCTTTCCTTAAAGCAGTTCTGTTTCTTACATTTATAATGGTATATTATCACACCATCTTAGTATTTGTGTTTCTCACTATGATATAAAGTCACAAGGGACAGGCAAGAAAAAGGAATATAGCTTTCACAGATTGTGTGAGATTTCTACATTTTCTGCAATTTTATAGCTGGTTTTATAGTAAAATTATTCAGTATAATAAGGTGTTTTGGGAGGTTGTAAATCCTTGGTGTAAATACATGGTAGTAGAATTTATGTTTGCCTAAAAGTCAGTTAAGTAGAAAAATTACAATGGTTAAAATAAGTGTTAGAGATTAAATTATGTGAGATTTATCTCGCCTTAAAGCACTAAGGACGCGAGTTTGATTCTATGGTGAGGTGTATAAGATACAACTTCATGTGATCAAATTTGTCATTGACCTGTAGATTAGCAGTAGAAGTAACAGGTCAATAGTTTTCTTCTGGTACTCCAGTTTCTTCCACAAATAAATCTGAATACCACAATATAACTGAAATATTGTTGAAATTTGATGCTATATGGCCATAATACATGTAAAATCACAATCATCTTCCAGAACACCCAAGGTCACCCCCAATTTTCATTGGGGTTCAAGTTATCTGTGTTGTGTGTTGTTGACCATTGTTTGAAGGAAGAAGGGAGAAAGGATCAAAAGAAGGGAATTACTCAATTGCTGATATTGATAGTTAAAATGCTTACTGCTTACTATAAAGTTTTGTACATTAAAAAAGTCAGGTGACTCTAAAAAGTAAATAGTCATCTGTTCGTCCATGAGGTCAGGTGATCCAAAAAAGTCGGTCATCTGTTAAGCTCATAGATTCAATATATCAATTTCTCGACTCAGTCACTGAATTTAGGCTTCTGTAGCCACTTAATCACAGCTTCTGATTATCCCTAAATTATCTTCAAAATTTTCAACAATACAATGAAAATTTAATTTGTGTTTGGGTGCAATTTGATGAAAAGAGAGAAATAAAATGTAAGGAATTGGAAAATAAGTAGTTTAATATTGATCAAAGTTCATCCCTAATTGTTTGATGATAAATATTTTAGCAGTGACTAAAAGTGATTTGTTCACATTGTATTATTTATTTGTCTGTTTTTATACATGCTGAGAAAATAAGATTCTCCTTCAAATGTTTGCTTTGTTAGTTTCGAAATTTGCATCTAATCAAATTTCAAGATGTAAATTTCAACAGACATGGTGAATATTAATTGCCTGTTCAAGACTGTGAGTAATACAAGAAAACTGAATACAACAATAACATGTCCCCCTTTCTACAAATCAGCCACAAACTAGATCTGGAAATGAGGTCAGGTCAGGTCACAAATGATATTATTACACAATGTAGCAGCCTAATTCTACTTGAAACAAATTTTCTTGTTTATGATGTCATCATTGCTGTTATAGAATGTGGTCTTTTTCAATTGAAGTGAATTTATGTCTGTTACTAAACATAGACTTGCATAAATGTCTTTTTCGTGTATTGGTGTTTAACAGATTTCCCAGAGGAATTATTAGTCCACGCCATTGTGATTTGTTATATCATTGACCACAATCCTGTTTGAAAATACAATGAAATGACTTATTTAATGAGAAAAAAATTACCGTTAGCCAGATCAAGATGACCTAATTTGGGCATATGTCAACAGAGTCTCATTTCCACTTTAAAACAATTAGTTTTATTCCTATGTTTAGAGAATCTGTGTAACGTTACCTACTTTTTGAGGTAAAATTAGGTCACTGTTACTGATATTCTTCATTAATACTTCTGACATAGCATTGCCATTCTACCCCCAAAACTAAAAGCCTGCCAAGATCTTTGAAGATTATATCGGTATTGACATTTTACTCAAACATGGCTGCCAAATGGTTTTATCGTTTATGTATCAGGAACTCAAGAGACCAATAACCAACAAGGCTTGATGGGATTTGTCTTAACACATCATAATCTCAAAGAAACAAAACAATATGTATTCATTAATATAGACTTCCCATAATGCCATTGTTCCTTGACAAAAAATGTCCTCTGAGAGAAATTTATTTATTTTGTTTCTCATAACAAATAAAATATTCCATCTGTCTGTCTACTCATAAAACAATATTTGTCTTTGGGACATTGTTTTATTGTTATTGTCTCCAAATTATTCTTATTAACAAGGGTACATTAATAAATATGGCTAGAAAGAAATTGTTACTGGTTCCTTGTCTTCCTTGCTGGTATTAAATCGCAGACAAGAAGAGTTTGAAGATACCAAAGGAGTAATCAGAATCTGTATATCGAAGAAGAACAGAAAACACAATGGCCAAAAGAAAAAGTACAAAAGGACAAACAACAATCCACAAAACATACACATAAACATGCTGTATTATTATACTTAATTCAATGAATCCGAATATTAATAAATTTTCCACGAAAAAAAAATTAAAACTAAAATCATGACAAAACTGAAAGGGAGCGAATGAGCGACTGTGGTTTAACATCAAATGAGTAATATTTCAGCTGTATCACGTCAATATTTCCCACAAAAGAAAAACTAAAACAAAATCACTACAAAAATGAGCAGATCAGGGAGTGTAGTTTTTAGTAAGTGTTTAATTTTACAGCTATATCACGACAAGAACAAAACAAGATGAACTGTAAGGTAATGCTCACTTATCATACCCCCGCATGTATGTTCAATGTGTCTAAAAACCAACTAAGTCGGCAAGCAGGAAGTAGGAATCTGACGGGTCCAAAAACGCTTCCCACAATATGGCATACCTATATGAAGCTTGTGACTAAATATCAGATTTCTGCCATCAATAGTTGCTGAGAAAAATGCAACGAAAAATATCTTAGGACGGACGGAAGAACGGACGGAGGTAAAACAGTATACCCCCCTCCGGCAGACGAGAGGATGATGATGCCTGGGTTGTACCACACATATTTATTTGAATTTTATAGTGGCAGTACAAGTGAGGATATAAAAAAGAACTATGGACCAGGGGCCTATAATGAGGAAACTCTCTTCTCCAGTAAAAAATGACCTTACAAGAGGAGTGTTCTCTATTGAGGGGTAACATTTAGTAGTGTTTTACTGTATCAGTTCATATGAAATCTGGCCTGATAAGATGGGTGGCCTTTGGTGGGAGTGGCCTGATAAGATGGGTGGCCTTTGGTGGGAGGGGCTTTATAATAGGGGCACTACTGTATTATCTGGCCTGATAAGATGGGTGGCCTTTGGTGGGAGGGGATTTACAATAGGGGCACTACTGTATTAGCTGGCCTGATAAGATGGGTGGCCTTTGGAGGGAGGGGCTTTCTAATAGGGGCACTACTGTATTATCTGACCTGATAAGATTGGTGGGAGGGGCTTTATAATAGGGGCACTACTGTATTATCTGGCCTGATAAGATGGGTGGCCTTTGGTGGGGGGTTTATAATAGGGGCACTACTGTATTATCTGGCCTGATAAGATGGGTGGCCTTTGGTGGGAAGGGCTTTATAATAGGGGCACTACTGTATTATCTGGCCTTATAAGATGGGTACCCTTTGGTTGGAGGGGCTTTACAATAAGGGCACTACTGTATTATCTGGTCTGATAAGATGGGTGGCCTTTGGAGGGAGGGGCTTTATAATAGGGGCACTACTGTATTATCTGGCCTGATAAGATGGGTGGCCTTTGGAGGGAGGGTCTTTATAATAGGGGCACTACTGTATTATATGGCCTGATAAGATGGGTGGCCTTTGGAGGGAGGGTCTTTATAATAGGGGCACTACTGTATTATCTGATCTGATAAGATGGGTGGCCTTTGGAGGGAGGGGCTTTATAATAGGGGCACTACTGTATTATCTGGCCTGATAAGATGGGTGGCCTTTGGAGAGAGGGGATTTATAATAGGGGCACTACTGTATTATCTGGCCTGATAAGATGGGTGGCCTTTGGTGGGAGGGGCTTTATAATAGGGGCACTACTGTATTATCTGGCCTGATAAGATTGGTGGCCTTTGGTGGGAGGGGCTTTATAATAGGGGCACTACTGTATTATCTGGCCCGATAAGATGGGTGGCCTTTGGTGGGAGGGGCTTTATAATAGGGGCACTACTGTATTATCAAATGGAACAATTTTTACAACATAAGTATTATCTGGAACTAAACATGATATGAACTTTTGGTGTGAAAACAAAATGAAATGCTAAATGGCAAAACACATAGGAATTTCTTCTATCTTTGTGTTGGATGTAATTTAATGGATTAAAAAAAATATTAACTTTTGTTTCTTAATAATTGTTTGAAACATTTCATTAAAAGAAACACAGGCTGAAAATTAGATGACATTAAGACTTCAAATATGACTTTATTTTCATTAGTCACACTTTCCAGCCATAGCCTAACCAGAAGACCAGTATCACTAGTTGTCTAGAACTTTAATTATAATGTCTGGAGAGTTGACAGTTATGATAAATCACATAATTAGAGTTAGAGAAAACTAAAGCAATCTATATTATTTCCATATAAGTCAAACCTGCCAATGCAGTCACCTGTATTTAAAGGTCACCTTTTTCTTGTCCTGTCATAGAAAATTTCATGTGAATTGAACCTCTTTTAAGAGGTCACCTGTCTTTAAACACCACTTTATCTTTGTCCCACATGTGACCTCTTAATACAGGTTTGACTGTATGTATATATATAGTCAAACCTGTATTAAGAGGTCACCTTTGGGACAAAGATAAAGAGGACTTATAAGACAGGTGACCTCTTAAAAGAGGTTCATTTCATATGAAATTTTCTATGTCTGGACAAGAAAAATGTGACCTTTTAATACAGGTGACTGCTTAATAGAGGTGACCACATGGGCAGGCTTGACTGTATATTGTTTTGTAAAATGTTTTAATTAAAAGTTGAAACAGGATACTGACTAATAATATGTAAAACATGCATTTGTATGATGCATATTAATTAACTTGACAAATATTACGAAGATAAAATCAGTGAGGAAAATGTACATAATTTCAGTGAGAAGGGGAGGAGGGTCACAAATATGGTACATAATTTCGGTGAGAAGGGGAGGAGGGTCACAAATATGGTACATAATTTCGGTGAGAAGGGGAGGAGGGTCACAAATATGGTACATAATTTCAGAGAGAAGGGGGGTCAAGAATATGGTACATAATTTTGGTGAGATGAAAGGGTGGGTCAAGAATATGGTACATAATTTTGATGAGAAGAAAGGGTGGGTCAAGAATATGGTACATAATTTTGATGAGAAGAAAGGGTGGAACAAGAATGTGGTACATAATTTTGGTGAGAAGTGGGGTCAAAAATATGATAGATAATTTTGATGGGAAGTGGGGTCATGAATATGATAGATAATTTTGATGAGAAGTGGGGTCAAGAATATGATAGATAATATTGGTGAAAAATGGGGTCAAGAATATCATAGATAATTTTGATGAGAAGTGGGGTCAAGAATATGATAGATAATTTTGGTGAGAAATGGGGTCAAGAATATGATAGATAATTTTGATGAGAAGTGGGGTCAAGAAAATGATAGATAATTTTGATGGGACGTGGGGTCAAGAACATGATAGATAATTTTGGTGAGGAGTGGGGTCAAGAATATGGTACATAATTTTGATGGGAAGTGGGGTCAAGAAAATGATAGAGAATTTTGATGGGAAGTGGGGTCAAGAATATGATAGATAATTTTGATGGGAAGTGGGGTCAAGAAAATGACACAGAATTTTGATGGGAAGTGGGGTCAAGAACATGATAGATAATTTTGGTGAGAAGTGGGGTCAAGAATATGATAGATAATTTTGGTGAGAAATGAGGTCAAGAAAATGATAGATAATTTTGATGGGAAGTGGGGTCAAGAATATGATAGATAATTTTGGTGAGAAGTGGGGTCAAGAATATGGTACATAATTTTGATGGGAAGTGGGGTCAAGAATATGATAGATAATTTTGATGGGAAGTGGGGTCAAGAATATGATAGATAATTTCGGTGAGAAGTGGGGTCAAGAATATGATAGATAATTTTGATGAGAAGTGGGGTCAAGAATATGATAGATAATTTCGGTGAGAAATGGGGTCTAGAATATGATAGATAATTTTGATGAGAAGTGGGGTCAAGAATATGATAGATAATTTTGATGAGAAGTGGGGTCAAGAATATGATAGATAATTTCGGTGAGAAGTGGGGTCTAGAATATGATAGATAATTTTGATGAGAAGTGGGGTCAAGAATATGATAGATAATTTTGGTGATTAGTGGGGTCAAGAACATAATAGATAATTTTGGTGATTAGTGGGGTCAAGAATATGATAGATAATTTTGGTGAGAAGTGGGGTCAAGAATATGATAAATAATTTTGATGAGAAGTGGGGTCAAGAATATGGTAGATAATTTCGGTGTGAAGGCAGGAGCCAAGAATATAGCATATAATATTATACATTTATTGCATGCTGGTGAGGGAAATATGAAAATTTATTTGCCCAAGAGTATCATATTCCCCGAGGGCATCGCCCGAGGGGAATATGATACTCGTGGGTGAATAAATTTTCATATTTCCTGTATCCGCATGCTATAAATGTTTTATTATACCAAATGAAACCAAGAAAACACATATGTAAAATACTTCTGGCAAACATATTCTAAGTCCATTGGAACGTGGTCTCAAATATTTAAAAAACACATCTTAGTTGTAACGGTTGCCTGCAAATGATGCGTTCCGAGTGCCTCTGACGTTTTCCTGTCAAAGAACGATAACTCTGGCGGGAAAACCTCGAGGCTTCCGAAGTGGTGGAATATGATATTTATTTCATGGAATATGATTTTTGTCCTGTGTGATCACGTGTTCTGATTTTTAGCCATTGTCCAATCAAATTAATCTATTTAAAGTAATTCATATATGAGGTATAATAATAGTGATTGTTTGTTTAAATGGTATTTAACATCACTTTCAACAATATTTCAGTTAAATCATGGCAGTCAGTTTTATTGGTGGAGGAAACAAGAGTACATAATGTTGTATTGAGCACACCTTGTCTGAGCGGGATTTGAACTCACAACATCAGAGGTGATAGATACTGATTGCATAGGTAGTTGTAAATCCAACTAGCATACGATCAAGACCACGATGATCTCTTATATATAATTTTTGTGAGGAAGTAGTCAAGAGATCAGGGAGACAAGAATATTATTTAATTTTATTCGTATTGTAACATGATATGTTTAATATCGCCAAAAGAGTCTTGACATACAAGTGTATTACCAAAACTTAATCAGGAATATTATTCTTTACAACAAAATCATGAAAACCACAAAAATTCTAATTTCACTATATTCTCATATAGAAGTTGGGTTTATTTTTATATGACCTATGACCTTCAGTTTTAACATTAGAAAGGAAATTGACTTGTCAGATTTTTAGTTTTTCATGGAAAGTTTGCAATTTCTATTCTGACATGTATGTATAAAATAACAGGAGAGCTTTAAATCCAGTGTGGGCATTTATACAAGACTATCTCATAATATGTGTTTTCTTCACAACTTTTCCCATCCAATTTTTGACAAAATATATTTTGTCAGAAATTCATAACTGTTGAGATGCTTATTAAATTTAATATGAATTTAATAAGAAAATTGAAGCTGATTGGATTAGACGTGACGAGACAGAACTATGTCAACCATATTCTATATCCTCGTAGAGGTCATATATTACCTAATTTGGAGAGGAAATTGATTTTTGAAGTATGAAAATTTATGACAGAAATTGAACATCATGCAGAAATTCTTTTGTTGATATTCTATTTTATAGAAATCAGTTTACCGTCATTTCTCAATTCAGTGGTGGTTTCTGCCGTTAATGAAACAAATCGAAAATAAAAACGCTCCACCTTCAGGGTACAAGTCAAATCTTGTATCAAGTTCAATATAAAACAGGAATATCATCTTTTCTCTGCTGGGTATAAATTTGTGAGCCAAAATATTATGTCAATTTCATAACAACGCTGAATCTTTTATTGGTTTTTTTTTTTAATAAATGTTCGTTTATTTATTCACAGTAGTGCATTTGTTCAAAACAATTTGAATGATCGATGAAATTTGACACGTAAGTTCATTCAATTTCCTTTTTACTTTTTCAATAAAGAGAAGAAAATGGAAACCGCAAAAATAACAACACAACCCATTACTTCACAATGAAAAACTCAGAAATATCAACCTACAATATTTCAATTTTTTATAAGCTAATAATTGTTTAGTAAAAAAATCAATACCTCCTATTGTACACATCATTAACCAGTAATAGTTAACATACAACTAGCTTTAAATTCATAGAATTAAAAATGTTCTTTTATTTTTTTATATATTTTATTTTTTATTGTTTATGGTTAAATTTTTGTGCATTTTTGTTTATCTTAATATTTTTACCTTTTCTTTCTTCAGGTTCAGTAACCTTTCAGTAAATACTACTATGACTTATTGCAGGAAGAAAGGATGAATGGAGACTCACTGATGATGGGTAGGTATCTGTAAACCTTGACATTTAATTGTGGTGGGAATCAGGACACAGATACACATCAGTAGAGCAAGGCTTCTTGTCTGTCAGAATTTAAAAGACATGATCCATGCAGTCACCCATACCAACTTTTTAATTACCAGGAACTAGGCACTAATAGGATTTCCAGCTGAGTAATGTTCAGCACGACTGACCATAAAAACAAATTGATGCTTTGTTTGTTTGATGGTGTTTAACACCATTTTCAACAATAGTTCAGTTATATCATGGCAAGTCACTGACAAACTTTATCACATAATGCTGTACACCTTGCCCTGAACGAGATTTGAACTCACAACATCAGTGGTGATAGGCACTGGTTGCATAGGTAGTTGTAAATCCAACTACCATACGATCCAGCCATGACAGCCCCTAAAATAAATTGAGTAAGAAGAATAGCACTAGTACGATTGTGAAGAAGTTGAGTGATTGTTGTAAGTAAAGTTTGTAGTTACCACAGGGGTAAACACTAATCAGAAGTGATGTTGTAAGTAAAGTTTGTAGATACCACAGAGGTAAACACTAATCAGAAGTGATGTTGTAAGTAAAGTTTATAGATACCACAGAGGTAAACACTAATCAGAAGTGATGTTGTAAGTAAAGTTTATAGATACCACAGGGGTAAACACTAATCAGAAGTGATGTTGTAAGTAAAGTTTAT
>MJUT01055681.1:930-12200 GCA_002080005.1 Gigantidas platifrons | reverse complement strand
AATACTAAATGTACATGATAGTCAGTAGATTGGTTTTGGAATGTGTTAGTTCGATCTGGTCTACAAGAAAACAATGGGGTATAATTTAAGGAAATGAACAGAACTGTAAAATAAACAACGTAAAATATGTACAAAACAAACTATATATGTAATGTGTGTATCAAATGTAAGAAAACATTTCATAATAAAGATAATGCAGTTGAAAAGGCAACATAGTGTCATATTGTATCAGATTGTACGGATATTTATATATCACCTATCACTCTTGTATATGCAGGGGACACATATTGCAAGTCTATGACATCTACATTGCTGACATACATGTATTCTTTATCGCAGATTAATAATAATTGTACTATTCATTAATTATAAATTACAATAATTTATATATCGTGTCAATCCGGAACACTGACTACTGGGTGGATGATATCATCGATGACTAAGATTCCACAAGTAGATGTATCAAATTCTAGTCATTAGTAATATATGTATATTTTAATTCGTGTGCACGATGAGTTTCTTGTTGATACACTGACAGTCCAAACATTTGAAAGCTAATTAATTCAAAAATCACTTTGAGCAAGACCCTGTTGGTGAAAAAGAAATACAAATGTGTTATCAAAACTACATTTTATCTTCTTTAATCAGATTTAGTTGATATAGTAGAGACACTATGGTTTTCCTAAGCTGAAAAAAGTAAAGTTTATATTCTTCACTCATAGATATAACTAAGTGAATTGATATCTGTGGTATATTATGTAGGTTTATAGTCTTCACTCATAGATATAACTAAGGCAATTTATATCTATTGTATAGTATATAAGTTTATACTCTTCACTCATATATATAACTACGGGAATTGATATCTATAATGTAGTATATAGGTTTATATTCTTCACTGATATATATTACTAAGATAATTGTTATCTGTGGTATAGTATTTAGGTTTATATTCTTCACTGATATATATTACTAAGATAATTGATATCTGTGGTATTGTATGTAGGTTTATATTCTTCACTGATATATATAACTAAGGGAGTTGATATCTATGGTATAGTATTTAGGTTTATATTCTTCACTGATATATATATTACTAAGATAATTGATATCTGTGGTATTGTATGTAGGTTTTGCTTTACATGTTATTATACTAAAGGCAATATCATTGTCTTAAACTATATACCATTTGTTTTTGTTTTTGTTTATTTTTTCGTCTCGGCTGTCTTGTGTCGTGAAACACTGATAAAATTAACTATAGAAATACATAGCTAATGCCGTAAATTAATATGGGTTATATGATAGTTCATAAACAAACATAGTTTTTTATGGTTTATTGTATTTCAAATGAATACATTTATTATTGCAATAATGTAATTCATTATAATATAAGTTTATGGCCAGCTTGTTCTATTATTTAAACAAAAGACTAGTACAATAACTTGACTGACAATATGCAACGATAACTTTCAGTTTTATATTTTTGCCACTTATCATTGTAAACACATGTCGTAAGGAAGTGCGATATACATATTAAAGGAGATGTGGGTACATTTGTTATGTCCAAGTATATAAACGAGAAACGTTACAACATATAATAACGTAGGATTACAATAACTACCCATGGATACCGGAATTTGACGTTGTACTTTAAATACTTACAGCATACATTGACTTATCGGGGTCAATTCACAGGGAAATAAAAAAAGGCGTCACAGTATACGTTCAGTGGTTGTAGGAAATTAACTCTAGCTAAACAACACTAGCAACAAATATGATGTATTAAGGATAATTTTGACTGAAGGAGAAATGTGGAACAATTTGCTTATCTAAGATGCCGACATGACGATATCTGCATTATCTGAACAAATATCTTTACCAATCACATACATGCCATAGTTTCCGGAACTGTAATTGATCCAATAAATCCAAACAAATTAAATATCAGATAATGAAAACAGTGAAATATTCCGAGGCGACAAACCCTTACTGCCTGTAAAAGTCCATGTACAAATGTCTGAAATACACGAAAATAATTGAATTTACCACAATTTAACAATGGAAAGTGGCCGTACCTTTCCCGGAGTCGATGTGGGTTTCTAAACTATGCATAAAGTAATATTAAAACCTTCTAGTTCTAGTTTGTACATTCACGGTTTCCACATTGACTACAACATAATTATGTGTATATCCTCTTACTTCAAAGAAAGTGCATAGAGTTAATTAGAACTAACTATCAAAATCGGCGTCACATTTTGAAAAAATAAACATAAATTGTTTATACAGTGTGTGTGATATTTTACTAGAACATACCTCGCCCTTTCTTAAGATCTTTGTATGACATAGCTCGCATGTTTATGTTTTACTGAATTCCTAACTATTTACACTTTTGCACGACGTGCTACGCCATACATCATCATTCATCCGAAAAATCATTGCCATTGATAATCGTAATATTTGAACTATCATGTTGTATGTCAGACAGCTGTTATTATAAATATCAGAATGTATTATTCAATCATACTGTAACATAGCATGAATGTACACACATGTGTTACTGATGACACTTCTTACACCATAGTATATATCATATCACTATGGATAGCGGGTTCGATATACTATGGGTAGGGGGTTTGATATACCAAAGATAAGTGGTTGGATATACCATGAGTAGGCTGTCCAAATACCATGTTAGGGGCTCGCTATACCATGGGTATGGGGGTTCGATATATCATGTGTAGGTGGATCATAATACCATGTATACAGGGTTCGATATACCATTGGTAGTGGGTTCAACATACCATGGGAAGGGGATTCGATATACAATGGGTAGGTGGGTCAAAATACCATAGGTAGGGTTTTGATATACCATCTCCTTTAATATGTATATCGCACTTCCTTACGACAGGTGTTTACAATGATAAGTGGCAAAAATATAAAACTGAAAGTTATCGTTGCATATAGTCAGTCAAGTTATTGTACTAGTCTTTTGTCTAAATAATAGAACAAGCTTGCCAAAAACTTATATTATAATGAATTACATTATTGCAATAATAAATGTATTCATTCGAAATACAATAGACCATAAAACTATTTTTGTTTATGAACTATCATATAACCCATATTAATTTACGGCACTAGTTATGTATTTCTATAGTTAATGTTACCACAGATATCAATTATCTTAGTAATATATATCAGTGAAGAATATAAACCTAAATACTATACCATAGATATCAATTATCTTAGTAATATATATCAGTGAAGAATATAAACCTAAATACTGTACCATAGATATCAATTATCTTAATAATATATATCAGTGAAGAATATAAACCTAAATACTATACCATAGATATCAATTATCTTAGTAATACATATATCAGTGAAGAATATAAACCTAAATACTATACCATAAATATCAATTACCTTAGTTATATTTATGAGTGAAGACAATAAACCTACATAATATACCACAGATATCAATTCACTTAGTTATATCTATGAGTGAAGAATATAAACTTTACTTTTTTCAGCTTAGGAAAACCATAGTGTCTCTACTATATCAACTAAATCTGATTAAAGAAGATAAAATGTAGTTCTGATAACACATTTGTATTTCTTTTTCACCAACAGGGTCTTGCTCAAAAGCGATTTTTGAATTAATTAGCTTTAACATTTGTGGACTTCCAGTGTATCAACAAGAAACTCATCGTGGACACGAATTAAAATATACATATATTACTAATGACTAGAGGTTAATACATCTACCTGTGGAATCTTAGTCATCGATGGTATCATCCACCCAGTAGTCAATGTTCCGGATTGACACGATATATAAATTATTGTAATTTATAATTAATGAATAGTGCAATTATTATTAATCTGCGATAAAGAATACATTTTTTCATAATAATGTCAATATCAAAATGGTATTTAGTACAATATATAATATACTGGATGTTGTATGTCAGCAATGTAGATGTCATATACTTGCAATATGTGTTCCCTGCATGTACAAGAGTGATAGGTGATATGTAAATATCCGTACAATCTGATACAATGTGGCACTATGTTGCCTTTTCAATTACATTATCTTTATTATGAAATGTTTTCTTACATTTGATACTCACATTACATATATAGTTTGTTTTGTACATATTTTACATTGTTTATTTTACAGTTCTGTTCCTTTCCTTAATTATACCCCATTGTTTTCTTGTAGACCAGATCGAACTAACATATTCCAAAACCAATCTACTGACTATCATGTACATTTAGTATTTGTTATATGACAATGGGTAGTGGTATTACAGCATACATAATGTCGATAGGTATGTTTTATGCAAGAACCTACTCATCACTGCTTAAAATATTATTCCATATTTTTTTCGTTTTGGCATAATTTACATCCTTAGTTTTGTGAGTTATAGCACGTAATTGATATTCACCATTTACTATTAATATCCTATTTACCATATTTTTACTACTTTTATTATTTCTTGGTAACGACGTCTACCCACACCCCGGACTGCATGATTAAGAGCTCTCTATATTTCACCTCAATGCTCGAAGTGTTCGAAATAAATTATCTTACGTGGAAGATATTGCCTCCGAGTCCTCTATAATATGCGCTACAGAAAGCCACTTAGATACAAATATAGTTCACAATGATATAATAATTGATGGGTTTTCTGATCAAATATTAAGGACAGATATATATTGTTTCGGGGGAGGTGTTCTCCTATGCACATCGCAGGATATTTATGTGAAACTTAGATACGATTTAAACTTTGCCTCAGGAGAGATAATTTGGTATGAAGTTATTATTCCAAATTTTGAAATTATAATATGCACTGTTTACAGACCACCTGGGTCTGTGGCTGCATTGTGGGAAAACTTTGAATATTCTATAGAACAAGCTATGAATTATACATTAAGCATAATCATAAATGGCGGTTTGAATGTTGATTTATTACGCGAAAACAACAAGAACTTATTACAAATTATTTCTGAATTTCATCTCACGAATGTAATTAAAGAACCCACAAGGAATGGTCTCTTCTTGATCCAATCCTAGTGACCAACTTAGATATTGTCATAGACTCTGAAGTAATCAGTGTCAACAGGGATATAAGTGATCATGATGCAACTTTAATAATATACAAATACCTTGTTAATAACTTTAATAAACGAATAATGAAAAAAATGTAATTCCAATGAGAACGATTTCTTCATGAATGCACAGGTGTAGATGAAATGTCTAATAGGTCTACGCACACGTATCTTGAGATGGTTGGGAGAGGAATACCCTCAAAATTAGTAAGAATAAGATAAAGTGATAAACCTTGGTTTAATTCTGAAATTAGAAAAGAAATACGTACATGGAATCGATTACACAAATTAGCTAGGAGAAATCAATTTAATCAATCTTTGCAAAATTATAAATCGCAACGAACTAAAGTTAATAATATGATTTAGTATGCCCTCGAACAATTTTTCCTCAGTGCTAACGAACTAGTAAATTCTCTTCAGAGCAAAAACTCAAAATCTTATTGGACATTAGTCAAACGACTGATGAAAGGAACAGGAAATAACTACACTATACCCACTCTGCACGACGGATCAAGAGGGGAATTAGTATATGAAGACAAGGCAAAGGCCTATCTTCTTAGCCACTATATTTGCTCTATTACATCTATTAATGATTCTAATAGACAACCACCAAATGTAGCCGCACGAACAAACGCTATATTATCAAATATAGATGAGAACGAACAATATGTGAAAGATATTCTCCAAACTCTTCAAATTGGCAAAGCCTGTGGAGACGATTTTATTCATATCAGTCTGGATTTTTACCTGGACATTCCACACCGTTTACCAGTAACTTGAAATTTACCATACTATTTGCAAAAATATAGATAATTGATTATCGTCTATTATTATATTTTGTGATATATCAAAGGCATTTGATAGGGCTTGGCATAAAGCTTTGATCAAAAAGTGCATTCATATGGTATCACTGGTGATCTTCTACACTGAATAGATGACTATGTCAGTGATAGAAAGCAAAAGGTATTTGTTAATAATGAATGTGCAAACACCAATACTGTCAAAACTGGTGTTCCCCAAGGATGAATACTTGGAACCCATCTTTTTCTACTCTTCATAAACAATATAACAGACAACTTGGGTAATCTAACACGCGTATTTGCTGATGACACTTCACTATCTTATTCCTGTCGAAACTATGATGTTATGAAATCTGATAGTAATAATGATTTATCAAAATTAAGCGAATGGGAAAAACTGTAGTTAGTATATTTTAATCCTAAAAAACTATAGCCCTGGTTATCTCAACTAGTGGTGTACCCCATTTAGACCTACGATTTAATGGGGAACCGGTCGAAATTGTAAAAAACCATAAACAGTTGGGATTAACATTTTCATCAGATGGAAATTGGACAAATCATATTGATAACATTGCAAATGTCGTTTTCAAACAGGTTAATGTTCTTAGAAAACTAAGATTTACTCTTTCCAAACAAACTCTAGCAAATATATATTTTACCTTCATAAGGCCAGCATTATAAAATGCTTGCGATGTATAGGATGGGTGTCTTGAACGAGAAGTAGCAACTCGAAAAAGTGCAATTAGAATCAGCTAATATAGTTAGGACTGACAAAATTTACAAGTAGAGACTCTCTTTACTATGAAACGGGATGGGAACCTTTGTCTTGTAGACGTAAATTTCGCAAACTGACAACATTTTATAAAATGCATAATAAATTATGTCCTCAATACTTGTGTAATTGTCTACCTCCTACATTATCTAGTATAAGTGATCAGAATCTCCGAAACAATGAAAACTATACATCACCAAGAGGTAGACTCAAAATGTCTATGACATCATTTATGCAATCTACTGTTTCATTATGGAACAATTTAGATTTAAATGTTAGAAATAGCCCAAATATATCATGTTTCATATCTAGAATTAAAGACAAAACTGTTAAGTCCCCTGAGTATTATGATGAAGGGTCCAGAAAACTAAGCATACTCCATGCTAGACTACGACATCAATTTAGCTCATATGAATTCTGATTTATATCGCATAAACATTGCAAATGACCCCAAATGGCAATGTGGTGCCCCGTCTGAAGATTCAATTCTTTATCTAATGGAATGTCCATTATACCAAAACGAGAGATATTGTTGTTTAGAAACTTAAGAGCAACCAACAAAAATATAGAAGCATTACTCTTTAGAAACGAGGAAATAGTTCGAGCATATATTGGACAAACAAACAGATTCAAATCAGTGGTCGGTCATCTGGTTTACATCAACATCAATTTATTTCCCATGTTTCACTATATTGTATTTTATATTATCTATATTTATGTATGTGCTAGTTTTGTTGACATTATTATATGTGTATTACCTGTAGGGAGAAGACAGTACATAAGTTGTGATAACTTTTTGTCGAATCCCATTGATGTTTTATTTGTAATAAAATAATAATAAACTAATAGACTGCGTAAGTCATGATATGTAAGATAATCTACACAGGTAGAACATAAGATGTACACATATTAGATACACAAGTACTAACCTTACAAGTGATTAATAATATTTGATTAAATTAAAAGTACTATAATTAACATACTACTTACATTACAGATGAATCTAAGGTTTATATAATTAAATAAAAAAGAACTATAATGAAGATAATACTTACAAATTACTGAAAAGGAAATAAAAGTAAATAATTAGGATTGAAATAATATTACGAAAGTAAATAACATAGATATGTTACTCATATACGGTATTACATCAATACATATAAATGTGCTAGTGAAATATTAAACGAGTTGTGTACACATACATGTAATCAAACAGAACTATGGCATCGGTGTATTACATGTATAACACATGGAA
The DNA here is from genome assembly GCA_002080005.1 of Gigantidas platifrons. Lineage (NCBI taxonomy): Eukaryota > Metazoa > Mollusca > Bivalvia > Mytilida > Modiolidae > Gigantidas > Gigantidas platifrons. The sequence continues at coordinate 4,258 of MJUT01055681.1, read as the reverse complement.
ACTCAAATGTGTTGTTGTATTAGTATCATGAGGATATATACAGGTAAAATGGAAAATTTACGCAAACAAATGAACTGACCAATATTGAACATCATTATTATATGTAACAGTTCAAGACCATTTTTTTTTTGGTATATTGCTTGCAATGCATATATTGTAGTCAATCTAAAATTTGAACATTTGACATACACATAATTGCAAAATAATTTATCTGCAAACCTTTAATGAAATGAACAATATAAAACAAATACAAATCCAAACCGAAAAACACGATTTTTTAGCATCTTTTTTTTACAGATAAGCATGGACTACCATACAAGAGTTATATAAAGGGAGATAATAACGGTTGATTACAAAAAATGGTTTCAAATGACAAGCACAATATATTTAAACAAAAAAGTAGATTTGACTCACAAACGAACATAGTAAGATAAATGGAAACACCTGTGTATATAAACGAGAGCAATTGAAATATCAGATTCGTTTTCAAAACGTTTGGTTTGATATGTGGTCAGTATAAATGGGAGAAAGTTCCGAATATTATGTACAAAAACTAGACAAGTTATCACATACATATATAAAACAAATGAAAAACAAATGCAAAATACACATTCTTTCTGTACATTAGAAATCTACGCCCGACTTTGAATATATAACGCCATAGATTGCCACATTTTAAATGCACACCATTAATAGAAAAGCGAGACAAACGTGATTGGGTATGAAACAAAATAACAAAATATGCAGAATAGCCATACAAAAGTTGTTCCTTTACTTGATTTTGTGTCGAAGTGTATACAAACGTTACAAAATACCAACGGGATAATCAAAAATGGACAATCCAGAGAATGTGGCAGCATAGGGTAGACAAGCCGAAGACAAACAAAACAAAAACACAACACAACATGTGTTGGACTCCACTATCCACAAACAAATACAACAAATATAAGACATGAGCTTTTCTACAAGCAACTAGAGGTAAGGCTGGACCGAAAATTTAAGACGGAAATCGTAACGGACATCACAATACGGAACTCCGACAAACAAAATATCATTAAAAAATAAATACAAACTAGCAACCCGGACACCGCCATAAAACCGAGAGTGAAATGTCATCTTCGTCCATATTTTATGGAACGCATTTTTGCCGATACGTTTAATAAATTGTTCAAAACTTGCACTAGAGTTTACCACATGTACCTCTCTAAAGATCTTGTGTATACAATCAATTCTGAATGCGGCGATCTGATCTAAAAAGTTATGTTCATCCATATTTATATGGAGACGTTATTAATCAAATTAACCATTTCAAATCTGACACGTGTAAAGTCATTGAAAAAGATAATAGTAGGGGTTATGATAAACAAATGTCTCTTTGGAGCAGATTTTGCTAAATTTATAAAGAAAATAGTTAATTGTAAAATTATATGAAAGAATTATGTCTACGACATACAATATTGTCGTATGTTTCCTATAAATACATAGATATCTAATTCAGAGCGCGCGACACACTTCTGGAATAACCTTCATAAAGTACGACCAAATAAAACAGTCAAATAACACAAAAAGTCTTTGGGAGCCACAAAACCAGAAGGAATAAACAGAGGACATAGACAGTATTGACAATTGAAATGTAATGATTATCTTTAAGTGTCAAATGTTATTGTCAGAAATAACTGATATTGACCCCTTAGAATTGAATTGGGAATCAAGCCAGCAGAAATCGAGTGCGCGTGTCAAGTGATACAGCAATGTTTTTAAAATATAATAGCTCATTTGCTATTGGTCGTCTCAATCTTCTAGTGATACTATATCTGAGTAAAGACTATAAACCTACATACTATACCACAGATATCAATTCACTTAGTTATATATATGAGTAAAGATTATAAACCTACATACTATACCACAGCTATCAATTCACTTAGCTATTTATCTGAGTGAGGACTATAAACCTACATATTATACCACAGATATTAATACCCTTAGTTACATCTATGAGTGAAGACTATGAACATATATACAACACCACATATAGCAATTCCCTTAGTTATGTCTATGAGTGAAGAATGCAAACCTACATACTATACCACAGACATCAATTCCCGTTGTTATATCTATGAATGAAGACTATAAACCTACATAATATACCTTAGATATCAATTCACTTAGTAATATCTATGAATGACGACTATAAGCATACATAATATACCACATATATCAATTCACTTAGTTAAATATATGAGTGAAGACTATAAACCTACATACTATACCACAGATATCAATTCCCTTAGTTATATCTATGAGTGAAGACTATAAACCTACATACTATACCACAGACATCAATTCCCTTAGTTATATCTATGAGTGAAGACTATCAACATACATACAACACCAAACATAGCAATTCCCTTAGTTATATCTATGAGGGAAGAATATAAACCTACATACTATACCACGGATATCAATTCCCTTAGTTATTTATATGAGTGAAGACTATAAACCTACATACTATACCATAGGCATCAATTCACTTAGTTATATCTATGAGTGATGACTATAAACCTACATACTATACCATAGGCATCAATTCCCGTAGTTATATCTATGAGTGAAGAGTATAAACTTACATACAACACCACAGATATCAATGCACTTAGCTATGTCTGTGAGTTAAGCATATACACCTACATACTATACCAGAGACATCAATTCCCTTTGTTATATCTATGAGTGAAGACTATAAATCTACATACAATACCACAGATATCAATTCACTTAGTTATATCTATGAGTGAAGAATATACATCTACATACAATACCACAGATATCAATTCACTTAGTTATATATATGAGTGAAGAATATAAATCTACATACAATACCACAGATATCAATTCACTTAGTTATATTTATGAGTGAAGAATATAAATCTACATACTATACCACAGACATCCATTCCGTTAGTTATATATATGAGTGAAGAATATAAATCTGCATACTATACCACAGACATCCATTCCGTTAGTTATATCTATGAGTGAAGAATATAAACCTACATACTATACCACAGATATCAATTCCCTTAGTTATATCTATGAGTGAAGACTATAAACCTACATACAACACCACAGATATCATTCACTTAGCTATGTCTATGAGTTAAGAATATAAAACTACATACTATACCACAGACATCATTTCACTTAGTTATATCTATGAGTGAAGACTATAAACCTACATACTATTCCACCGATATCAATTTCATTAGTTATATCTATGAGTGGATATTATAAACCTACAAACTATGCCATTGATATCAATTCACTT
>MJUT01055680.1:0-12206 GCA_002080005.1 Gigantidas platifrons | reverse complement strand
TTTTAGCTTGGCGGCTATCTTGGTTTGAAGTCGGGAACACCGAACACAATTTTGGAAGGGGGCCATCCAAGGACCATTCCACCAAAGTTTGGTTGCAATTGGCCAAGTAGTTTCTGAGGAGAAGACTTAAATGTGAAATGTGGACGGACGGACGACGGACGACAGACGAAAAGTGATGGCAATACCTCACATGACCGTTTGGGTCAGGTGAGCTAAAAAAGGTAAGGGACTAATAACAAACATTTTTTATTTAATAAACTGATTATGTAATCAGTGAGGATTTTTTTATAACATTTTTGCCTTTATGATATTTTTTTAAACTACTTAATGTGATCCTGAATTGTCCATTCATCAAAAATGATGCAACATTTTGTACATGTACATGACAAACAATGGTAAATCAACAAACAAAAGTATTATACTAGTATATAAAATAGTTAAGAGGTTCCAGAGAAAATAATTATCATTCTGTTATATACTCCTATGAAAAAACTTCTTCTGATATCACCACCTTCTTGGACTTCTAAATGATAAAACAATACTGCCATACAAAACAAATGGACTGTACAAAGATTATTTAATGTATACTGTGGATTAAATAACACTAGAATAGGAGGAATGCTGTGTCATTCATATTTGAAATCATGAACAAAAGGTTGTTTTTCTCAAAACTCATTATGCAAAAATGTAGGTATAAGGAAAGCCATGCCACACTACATTGTATAAAAATGTATATGGCAAACATGGAAGTTGATTTTTAAAATGAAATGTCTTAATACTATAACACTTTGTCACGTTTGCTTCCAATTAAAAAAAAATCTGATATAAATAGATAATAAAAACAGATGACGACAACAGAAAGTCTGTCTAACAGAGTTGTAGTGGTTCTCACCTTACCTTATCTTATGTTACCTATATGTTGATTCTGCCTGCAGCTCCTGTTGGGCTTATAAGCAGCTCTTCTTCATCATTTCTCACAGCTCACACTCTGGTATAAAGAAAGCCATGCCACACTACATTGTTGATCCCCCCTTTTTAATTTTTTTTTCAAGTACTGAATATTAAAATGGAATACTGAGGTTTAGAAAAGTTTTTTTTAAGTCTAACATAATTGTATCTCAGTAACATAAAAAAGGTATGTACACAAAATATACAGAACTGTACAATTCATCTACATTTTGTATTTAGACACAGAGGATTATTTTAAACCTATAATATGAAGGGAAGCTAAAATTATATATGAAATTTTAATACTAAAAAGTATGTGGCATGACATTGTAAATCACTATTGGTTGTACTACAAACTTTATTGTGCAAAAACATTGCATATCATCAACAAAGATTACAATAATAGCATTAAAAAAGGGATATGAATAGTACATAATGATCTGTTATGTTTTTAATGGCCAAAACAATAACATATTATAATGATATATACTCGTGCTTACTATAAACTTTACATAAACATAAGGTAGGCGTGTCAGAAGTAAGGATAAACAATCAATATGGCTGACAATTTAAATAACAAACAAAATAGAAGCAGCATATGAACACGTTAACAAGACAGTTCGGCACCAAGACATTTCGGTACCAGGACAAATCGGCACCACATTTTCTTTCAAACAAGCGTGATTAGCTTTTATAAAATAAAATCAAAGAAAGTTGAAAAAAAAATCATCAATGATCGTTTAAATGCAATCAAAACATAATTGGTTTAAATATTCTTTAAAAGAAGCCATTATTAACTCTCTTAATTAAGATCAAAAGTATTTCGAAAATTGAGGACAAGAAATATGAAGTGTTTATGCATGCACTCCTATGACTTACTTTTTATATAAATGTCATACCTGGCGTAAATTCCATAAACAACAGATTCATTGCAGTAATTTAAACGGGGGATTTTTCCACAAGTTTTCCGTAGGGTTAACATTGGAGTGAAAAAGGGGTATATAATCCTTAAACACAATTATTAAATGATAAAATACAGAAAAAGGGATTACAAAACCGGGCCCTTACAAAACATCAAAATCACAATTCTTACCCTAATATTATACAAGGCAAACATTAACATTACCAAGAAGACAAATAGTATGAGCCGTTTCTTTTCATCAATAACTAAACGTGGATCAGGATTAGAATCGGCATGATCGGGATCTTTTCCGAAAATTTGGAATTGGTTCAAGGAAGTTTTGTACGTAAAATCAAAGAAAAAAAAACACAAGTGCCGATTTGTCTTTTTGAGGTGCCGAATTGTCCGGGTGCCAATTGGTCTTGGTGCCGAAATGTCTCACATAAGTGCCGAAGTGTCCTGGTGCCGATTTGTCCCGGTGCCGAAGTGTCCAGAATTCTATGAACACACACTAATGGGGTTCACCTACGCCTTTTCCCGAAAGGTGGCGCATATGTTCTATCAGTTATTCGATTCCAAGATGGCGGACGACGATCAGCTGTGTCAATGCAGAAGCTCAAACAATATCTACTGCGCCGAAATGTATCGACAAACGGTCGAAAAACTGACTTGATTGAAAGGTACATATTACACCGAAAACCCAAGCATACGATCTATGTCCGTTTCTTCTCAATATTATTGTATTTGTTGAATGTCCAAGTTGTCCCGACTGAAAATAAAACGTCATATCTGATTATATATTATCATAAAATTATGATGAGGTATCCGTTTGAATGGATTCAGAGACAAGTCCATGGGAATTTGTCATATTTAATGCTACCCATTATAATTGAAAAAAAAAATATATTGAAGTTAACTGCATTTATAAAAATATATGAGATACATATTTAGGAATAAATTAATTTTTAGTAAAAAAACTGACCCAACTTTTTCCACACTTTTTCTTTTTAATAAACATTCAAAAACAACACACTGGAAACGTCATATACATGTCATCAATCAGAATGTGAAAAAACAGAGCATATTTTCAATGGAAAAAAATATGGGGCTTTCAATAGGGGTACCCTCATGTTTTTTTATGAAAATTACACTAAAATGTAACATTTAAATAAAAAGAACATTGTCAATAATTATTTTCACAATTTTTGATGTTGTTTTTTATCTTTGAAATATAAATACACAATCATGTGTAATTGCCCCAATAAATATAATTATTTAAATGATGCGCATTACATTTGGTATACATCTTTAATAAAAATGTACAAAAAATGTATTCCTTATTTGTCTGGTAAATTTTCAACGCTGCAGCAATAAAAAAAGTCACTATGATTTCAAAGCATGCCCTAGTTCAAATATCCTTATACCCTTGGCTAACTGGAAAATATATGCTTCCATACTAAAGTAAAAAAGCTCTTTTTCCCATTAATGAAGTTTGAACTGCAGATTCATATGAAGCATCTGAGTTCATGTCTGTCCTGATTTTTAGTTGTGTTGCTCAATCTTCAGTTTCTTGGGTATTCATGATTTTTTTATCAGTCATTGAATATTTGTTGTGTTTGTTATGTTATACCTGTATATTTATATCATATATTGTTACTGAAGTAATATATTGACCCTTTAAGACTATTTAAGCTACAAAATGCACTAACAGTTCATGTTGTAGCTCTAAAAAAAGTTTCATGAATCACGGAAACATTTAACAACTTTTTAATGAATATTATTACCTGATATAATCAGTGTCAATAAATACACAATTTAAACATTTAACCATCCTATGGTGAAGATTAAAATACATGTACATCTGTAGTTAATAATACTAGTACATGTATGTCTTAAATGCAGTCCTTTGTACAATATGCTTTTTAAGTACTTGTTTGAGTGTTTTATTTATCTGTATGTGTACTTTATGTAACATTAAAATCATTATGGCTCCTATAGTACAAGGTAGTACATTTCAATAAAGTTGAAGAGATGTCAGTTCAAATCTGGCTGGAAGCTGATCTATGAATTTGTTAATGTGTGCTTGATCATAGTTCCTGTATTAACTTCAAATTAAGCAACTTGGGCACAAATCCCTAGCTCTTTAATGAAAGTTTTGAAGGATTGCTAGTGCTCCTTTTTCAGTGTGATTTTTATATGACCACAGAAATTTTGTTGTGGTGGTATTATGTTACAGGTCTGTCATCATCAGTCTGTAGACAAAATAGTTTCCTATCTCATTGGTGGTGTAATGGTTGACATGCTTGCCTTGAGTGTGTCAGATCTATAAGATAGAGTCCCAGTCTGGTCAAACCAAAGACTATAAAATAGGTATTTGTTGTTTTTCTGTTAAGCATGCAGCATTTAGAAGTAAGAACACAGACTGGACTGCTAGGAATCAGGATATTCATTAATGTGACCGAGTGGAGCGACGTGTCTTCTCGCAGACTGTTGTTTTCTTTATTATATTCATTAATGTGACCGAGTGGAGCGATGTGTCTTCTCGCAGACTGTTGTTTTCTTTATTAGACACCAACGATTTTATTAGAGAAAAGGGGGGGGGAGGCTTTGTTTTTTTTAATGTCAGTAGATAATCCCTTTTTTTTCCACACATTAAGTAGAGCAAAAATATGTTTTATCCATACATGATGATGAGGTACATTTTGTAGAAGATACATGCATATCATTATGAGACCTAAAAAAATAATTGTGTGCTTAGGGTTACTTGTGAAAAAGGATAATCTGGATTTTTTTTTGCATATGATATATTTGGCAAGCAGATGTTCCAACTTTGAATATGTTTGTTTAGAAAAACTAATAAAATAGCTATGATAGGCACTTACTCTTAGGTAGGGTCAAGTCAGCCTAAACAAACTATATTTCTTAGGGCCGAGGTGTATTCATGTCTACTTTAAAAAAAAACGAATTGGACATAGTGGAAAATAAACTATTTTTTATTCTAACCCCCCCACCCCCTCGTAGTAAAATGGTTAGTGATTTATGTCTTTGAGGAGCCATTCCGTAAGTAAAAGTAATATAAACTTTTTTATTCAATCAACACTGGAAGACATCTAACATACATTTTTTTCAGTGTACATGATAATAATCCCGACAAACACCTCGGTGATGTCATTGATATGTGCCGAGCAAACACGTCGTATTTTCCTGGCGTCCACGGACCTCTTTGTTGCATGGTCAATCTTCTTGATAGATATCCCTCACTTATAATTATTAATAACAGCATTTGTGGCATTTTACACGAATAAATATAAATGAATATCGTAGTTTACATTAGTTACGTTATTGATGCTAGCCGAGGAGTTCCGAAAGTAATACTGATAGAACACATGCACCACCTATTAGCGTAAAAATCGTAGGTGAACCCCATTAATTCCTTTGATTACCAATATTCTGAACAAATTACGCATATTCGATTGTATTTAAAACTAGTATTAACGTATGTACATTTCTGATGAAATAAGATTATTAATTTTGCCTTACTTTGATATTATTTCATATTCACAAAGGCTTGTGAATACGAAATGGCATTTACATGTAAATATTGCACCAAATACTCTGAAAACAGCTTAACAGATCATTAATCGTATATATAATTGATATAAATGTAAGGATAAATCATTTCTACATAACGTAGTATCTTCTATATATATTTGCAAACCTCATATTTTAGTAATTCTGATTATTTTCACCTACGGGTAGTAAATATCATTTTTTTCCGAAAATGTCCAATATGGCGGTAATCGGGTCATTAAACCAGGCCTGCCTACTGTGTCGCCATTTCCGCCATTTACAAACTTCCGGATGGTAATTTCCGCATGTCACAAATCCGGAAATTGCCGAGTAATTCCGATTGTTATTAGTGTAGAACGGTGCAAAAATTTAACTGAAGGAATGGAGGTAACTCATACAAACGTAAATGGACGTCCATAAAACGTCCAAAAGTGTTTACCAAAAACATTATGTGACAGTTAACAGTTGAAATGTAACTGCCACATAATGTCTTTTTTCTTGATTTTTTTCACTTTTTTATGTGACTATCACATTTAATGAATAGGTCACATAAACATCATTTGGACCCACAAAAAGTCACATAATGTGCATTTCGTGAACACAGACGGACGGACAGACGGACAGACAGACGGACAGGGTCGATCCTATATACCCCCAAATTTTGTTTGCGGGGGTATAATTATATTTGAATCACCAAAGCATGGTTATTTGTCAGAGATACATTTTTGTATACGTGTCATATGTTTGTTGCTGTTTTAGTTGTTGGGTATAATCGCTTTAAAAAGACAAATCATGAATCTGATCCCTTATTAAAACTAATAATAAGAGTAATGGAATATGCTTAATAGTTAAGTTTAATGATCTGCAAATAGTAACAATTTCAAATTATACGCATAGGTACCAGTGGACCTCCCCTCCCCCCTTTTTAATTTTCAATTCATCACTGTTGAACAACTTCAAACATTACCAAAAAACTCAATCCGAGATCGATATAAGCCCATTTCTAAAAACACAAAAACCCTCTTCTACTCTATTATATTTAGTGATACTCAGAAATTAGTGTTTTTATTTTCGGACGTAAATATGATAAGAATATGTGCCAAAACATGTTATTTAATTTTAAATGCTCGAAGAAATATTTTATATTGTACATAATTTTATTCTTTGTGTGTATATATATATATCTTAATATTGTTATTTGTCTTAACAGTCTCATGTAATTCAATACAGAATGACTCTCGTTTTAATATATGTTGTATTTTATGTTTGAAATTGTATTATAATTGTAAAGAGAGATGAGACTTTAATCAAATATTGTATTGTATTGTATATTTATTTTTCACATTCTCTTATTAAACAATATTATTAAGCAACCGTGATCATCATCATGTGTTTATAATAAGTCATTTTCAAATCATACTTAAAAAGAAGGAAGTGCCCTGTATTATATTAGGTTCTGATATATATATCTACTTGTATATTATTCTAAAAATAAAAATATACGTATGTAATAATCAGGAAGTAATGCATATTGAATCGTAACCTGTATATATTAATAAAGAAGGACAACAATATGATGCTGGTTACCTCAGTGTTTCTTCTGACAATATCATATTGTACAGGTATGTATTAATGGAGAAGAACAATAATATGATGCTGGATATCTTAGTGTTTCTTCTGACAATATCATATTGTACAGGTATGTATTAATGGGGAAGGACAATAATATGATGTTGGATACCTTAGTGTTTCTTCTGACAATATCATAGTGTACAGGTATGTATTAATGGGGAAGGACAATACTATGATGCTGGTTGCCTTAGTGTTTCTTCTGACAATATCATATTGTACAGGTATGTATTAATGGGGAAGGACAATACTATGATGCTGGATATCTTAGTGGTTCTTCTGACAATATCATATTGTACAGCTATGTATTAACAGAGGACAGTAATATGATGCTGGATATCTTAGTGCTTCTTCTGACAATATCATATTGTACAGGTAGGTATTAATGGAGAAGGATAATAATATGATGCTGGATATCTTAGTGTTTCTTCTGACAATATCATATTGTACAGCTATGTATTAACGGAGAAGGAGAATAATATGATGCTGGATATCTTAGTGTTTCTTCTGAACATATCATATTGTACAGCTATGTATTAACAGAGGACAATAATATGATGCTGGATATCTTAGTGCTTCTTCTGACAATATCATCTTGTACATATAGGTATTAATGGAGACGGACAACAACATGATGCTGAATATCTTAGTGTTTCCTCTGACAATATCATATTGTGATTGATTGATCCTTGGGGTTTAACGCCGCTTTCATCAATATTTCATCTGTGTCATGGCGACCGGTTTTAGTTGTGGAAGAAGCCAGAGTACCCAGAGAGAACCATCGACCATGGACAAGTAACTGGTAAACTTTATCGCTTGCGACTGCGAGTCGAGTGCACCTTTTTGAAATTTTATCAATATCATATTATGCATGTATGTATTACTGCAGAAGGACAATACTATGCTGATGGATATCTTAGTGTTTCTGCTGACAATATCATCTTGTGCAGGTATGTATTAATAGAGAAGGACACTAATATGCTGCTTGATATCTTAGTGTTTCTTCTGACAATAGCATATTGTACAGGTATATATTAATGGAGAAGGACAATAATATATGCTGGATATTTTCGTGTTTCTTCTGACAATATCATATTGTTCAGGTAGGTATTAATGGAGAAGGATGATACTATGATGCTGGATACCTTAGTGTTTCTTCTGACAATATCATATTGCACAACTATGTATTAACGGAGAAGGGCAATAATATGCTCTGGTTATCTTAGTGTTTCTGCTGACAATATCATATTGTACAGGTATGTATTAATTGTGAAGGACAATAATATGCTGCTGGATAACATAGTGTTTTTTCTGACAATATCATATTGTAGAGGTATACATTTTGTGTATTATATAGTTATATTATACTCCTATTTGCTTTGTACCATGCTGATATAGTATTTTTTATGTATTATGGTGTCGCATGATGAAAAAGCAGCTTCATAAACACGACCAGATCAACCATTGGAGCAGAGCTGTTGATTTTCTGGAGCAGCTGCGCACACGCCTGTTTTTTATTTGTTTTCTTTGTTTTTGTTTTTTGGTTTGCTGTTTTGTTTTTGTTGTTTTTATTTTGCTTTTTTGTTTGTTTGTTTATTTGTAGAATTATTGTTGCTCAATCTTTATTAGTCTGTGCAGTCTTTTCTCCTTTTTCATTTGCCCATTGTATTGTCTGTCCTTCGATTGACGGCTACAGGTTACCCCTTTTGTATCTTCAAACTTTTCTTTTACTTATTATGTCATTGTATAGTGATATAATTCAATTTATCAATAATATTAAACAGATAGGCGATCAATTCGTAACAGAAATAATTAACTTACATCTAGACATATGCATGCTGGTTTATTTTCTCAATCAAAAATTAACAGTATAATTTAATTGTTTAACTTATAAGTAGAGGAAAATGTCGTATAGGCCATTGCAGAACGACTCACAATCCATGAACAAGTAAATTATCCAAACTGAAGAAGCATGGATAAGGAATCAATAACCAAGGGATAGCTGGGCTTATTACTGAAATACGTACATACATATAAAATAGAATTAATAAAACATATACTGTCAAATTAAATTGTATTTGATAATTTATGTTTCTTTAAGAACCCGACTTGGGAAAAGACCCCGATCCCTCCTAATGATGCTTTAAAAACAAGTACTATGTTTATGTGAGATTTAGTTTAGACACATTATGCTCAGATGAATTGTGATCTCAAGAAAAATATTATTATATATAATAATGAAATACACAGCACAGGCGTTACTGTATTTTGCTTACCACACGCGTTAGCCAAATATACATGTAGCTTAAGTTTGCTACAATTCAGAATTAATAGCTTCAATAATTTGAATAATTGTTTTGGCTTGGTTAATACTGTTTAACGCCACTTTCAACAATATTTCAGTTATATCGTTGTGGAGGACACTTGATTATCCAGAGAAAACCACCGACCTGTCGCAAGTCACTGACAAACGTTATTACATAGTGTTGTATCGAGTACACCTCGCCACGAACGGGGTTCGAACTCACAACTTTAGTGGTGATATGCACTGATTGCAAAGGTAGCTGTAAATCCAACTACCATACGATGAGAACCATGACGGTCCCTTGAATAATTCGGCTTCTAGTCAATCTTATCCTTTAACATACAATGTTTGTAAGTATTGGTCAAACTGTAAACTCACGATTATATTTAGACAATTTCTCTCTAGTGTATACGAGTGTGTAGGTAAAGTTCCTCACCAAAATAACACAATTCCAATATGTGGTCATCTACTTCAATCACGTCACAGATGTGACTCAAGAAATTGATTTAAGAAAGAAACGTATACTCAATCCCAACGTTATATTTACTAGCATATTATTATACTTTCAAAAATGTATTTCTTGTCCATGCTATTGATTACATCAAGATGACATACATGCTCCAAACACATTGACATATATTGTTAGGGCCGTCGTGATCATCGTATGGTAGTTGGAATTACAACTACCTGTACAATCAGTACCTATCATCACTAAAGTTGTACGTTCATGTCAAGATGTACTCGATACAACATTATGTGACAAAGTTTGTCAGTGACCTGCGACAGGTCGGTGGTTTTCTCCGAGTACTACAGTTTCCTCCCCAAATAAAACAGACCCGTCACGAAATAACTGACATATTGTTGAAAGTGGCGTTAAACACCATAACCCTTACTCTTAACACACACCTTCATATTAATTTATTTTCATAGTTTCACTTTATATGCTCCTTGATAATGCCTAACTCGTAGCATAATTCTAAGAAATAATATAACTTCAATATGCTAAAACACAAATGAACTTGTTTATTCTGTCACAATTTTACACTGACTACTCTAACTAATAACTGGGAGCTAATTGATTCACAAGAATCACATGTTGATATTAATGTTTCAATATATACTGAAGGGAAAAAGAAACGCAGGGTAATATAATATGCTCCTATTTTGTTAATTGCATGGCGTAAAATTACGAAAACTGGGCAGACGAGTGGCTTGGTCAGTGTGCACTAAAATCGATGTTTAACGTTACTCAACCGTGAAAGGTATCGTGTGACATAGAGAAAGTGATAACAAGCAAATAGCACATGCAGAATAATGATGACAAGTTCGTCAACACATCGTGTCATTCCACTTTATATTCCTTAGATATACACATCGCTTTCCACTATTTAAATTTAATTTGAATCTCTTGTAATCATGCCAAGGCTGACGGAAGTTCAGAGGAGAATCAGGGATGTAACAGATTCGCGAGGGGTGAATACGCGATGTTGACGAGTTAATCGATTTCACTTTAACATATTGGAGGGTACAGTTAAATTGGTTTCAATTACTCATGAATTATTGATCAAATCTAATGACATTTTAAAAACTTGTTGATTAAATTTGTGTTTTTATCCTTATATATTAATATTGAAAAAAATATTCGAATAAATAATATTAAATCACTTAAAATGTTGACACTATTGTTCTTTTTCCCTTTAGTATAAATGTAGTTGTTTGACTTAAATTCTGTTGTATTATATCTATTAATTGTGCATTCAATTTCTAGGTTATACACTAACAACGTCATCAGATGATGCCACTGTGGGACTAGATTTTACCTTCACATGTGTTACTACAGAGACTATCATAACATTCAATAGAGATAGTACTAATGTATGTGTCATTACTGGTAGTAATACAGATGGTACATGTTTATTTAACGGAGACTACATAACAGAGTATACATACACATGTAAACCTACAATCAACACCTACACCGTAACTATACCAGGAGCTTATCTGACAGACAGTTTACATGGAACAAGATGGAAATGTCAAAATCCATTCGGAGGAGGAACATCAAATACTAAGATACTTTATGTTAATGGTGAGTTGTTTTTCTTTTCTTTTTTTTTTTGTAATTACAGCTCTTGTAAATATTATTATTCTCCAACACGTGCCTACTTTTTGGTTGTCACTAATCTGGTATTGTGCATTGGGTTTGTGTAATATTTCGATATGAAGCAAAATAAACATAAGTAATTATAGTATAAAGGTGTTATATCTATTAATAAATAATACAACAAATGTCATGTTGATATACGCCACATCATTCTTAATTAAAACATATATTACTTGATGTACCAAATCAATCATGTCTCAATTGTATTGATATACTACTGTTGTACAGAATATATTTCATGAACGATCAACGAGTCTAAATAATTGATAAAAATTGAATGTTCCATGAATGATTGCTGGATCTTGAATTTTGGGAAGACTGACGAATATATATATATTATTGCTAGACATTGACTCATGCAGGCAAACACTTTCCCTTCATTAGTGATTCGAACCCCAATTGGTAAATACAGTGCAATACATCTGTTACAAAGGTGTTGTGTGCTTGTAGCTGTTTTATGTGGGGAATTGTGACCTTTGCCAAGTGGAACGTCTGCCTCACAGTAGGAATATACATATAACCCCAACGATTATTGAATAACAATAACTGTAGCAGCAAAAGTGAAAAAGAATCTTTGCTTTATTTTTGACTGCCCTTCTAAACCTATAATTATTTTTTTCTCTTATACTTCCGGTTATTTTATTCTTTGGTACTGTGGTACTATAACCAATATGTCAGTTTCCAGCAAT
>MJUT01055678.1:0-12215 GCA_002080005.1 Gigantidas platifrons | reverse complement strand
GCGTGACAATTTGAAGTGTTTGAATCTTAACAGTATTTTCCTGACCTCAAGGCTAATATCCCGATAGTTCCGAACTTCCGTTTTTTATAAGTGGCGCTGTTACTTTCACTTTTAATTTTTGTCATCCAGGACAATAATTCCGTTAACGATAGTTTTGGGTCTTTTTTGTCAAAAAAAAAAAGAACACCAATGGTATCTTTTGCAGCATAACTGTTTAATGATAGCTTAAATAAATCATTTATGGACAGTTAAAAATGTTCAACAAAATAGTAGACAATATGCCTTTAAGATCAGGTAATTTTATTCTTCATACAACTATTCATAGAGTGCTGCTATATAATCAAAAATATGCTTGGATTATCAGAATATAAATGTATTCTTATCTGATGGCAATCGACTGATAGGTCGGCATATGACGTGGTCCTTCGGAATGCATATTGATCAGGGTGGCGACACTACATCAACTTAACTTGGCAAAAGAAAGATAACTCTAGATGATAAAAGAGTGTTTTGTGAGTTGAAGTGATTATGCATGTCGGATGTTTAATGAGTATTTCCCCTAATATTTGACATTTTAAATGTCTATTGAACCTGTCTGAATTTCTGAGTTTTTTTTTATAGGTTCCATGCAATAAATTTACATGTATTACAATCTTATTTATTTGATAAATGCCGGAATGTTAACAATACAAATGAATAATAACAAATATCACACTGTCAGAACAGTTCCAAAATCTAATAGAAAAATCGTAGAAAGTGACGAAACTGGTACCCCTAACACACATATACATGATCGCTCACTTTCCTTGTTTTGTACAAGCACCTCGATAAAAAAAAGTTGCAGGTTATGTAAGTTTTATTGGCCCAAACTTGCCCACGGATTGAAATGATGCGTCCACGCAAGTCTTTTCCACATGTGTGTAAAATGTCAAGCATCACGTATAACTGGGTGATCGGCGTTGTAAAACATTATAAGATAAGATAAGATAAGATAAGATTTTTATTTTCGAATTATCGGCCCATATGAGTATTACAATCAATATCAAATAAAGTTAATAATACAATAACAATAATTAATAATATTAAAGAAAATATAAGGCAGTACACAGTATTGAAAATGATTCTGATTAAGTAATACCGTTACTGGGCTCGGCCCAAATTCCATCCACTGTACAATGGGAGATAACTCCGATTGTACAGTGTTGGAATTCCCACCGAGCTATTTATATATATCTCACATTGTGTTTGTTTATTTGTTATATTTTTATGTTTGTACGGTAGCTATATGTATTATTCCGTTACTAAAATATTCTTCCTGGATCGTGTACCCTGTGTTCGTCTTCGTATATGTAAGAACATGATAATCCCTGTCTTCATGAATAAGTACGAGCGAAGGCGAGTACTTATCATGAATACAGGGATTATCATGTTCTTACAAACTTAGAACATTGTAAAGTAATCGAGACAATAGAATTTTGTTTTGTGGGAACAATGGGGAAAAATTATGTAAGGCAAAATTCTATTGTCGAGAGTACTTTACTATGTTCTAAATAGTAATCTTAACTTATTGTATCACGGTTCTCCTGCCTCAGGTATAAGGTGACCGTAGCAGACTTTGGCTAACCTGTGTAGACCCGTTAATTTATTGCTCCCCGAGGATTTTTAATCATCTGGCTTTCTAATATCTTGGCTTTGAGCGTATCTGTGGAAGATTATTCCAGAAACACGCCGTGCTCATTAAATTTGGAATCCACGCTTTTATTACTATCCCTGGGTTGATACCTCTCCGGTGAACTGTTAATACACGATTGAATCAATCACCCAGTAGTCAGTACTCCGGCACTGACATAGTTTATCAGATATATGTTTTATCAAACTTTACAGTTCCTATAAATCATGTAATTATTATCAAAACTAAGGTTCTTCTCCCGCAGGCATAGATGACCTCAAGGCGATTTTTATGGCTACCCTGTTTATGCCAATTGATTTTCTTGCTCCCAAATGCTCTTAAATTACTAATCATACATGATAACTGTTTTACCTTTGTCCGACCATATCCATACATAAATGTCATGTTTGATATTGTATATTTACCTCATGTTACACTTGTCGTAAGCACTTCCCAGTCCTTTCCTCATTCATCACTTTTCACAGGGTTTGAAACTGGAGCAATATGACGGATGTCACTAGTGAAGCAGGAACTTCTAACCCTTCCGGACAACCTGAGTTCTCCCGGTTTTTAGTGGAGTTCATATTGCTCGATCTTTAGTTTTCTGTGTAGTGTTTTGTAGTTCGTTCTTGGTCATTTTTTCTTTTGGCCATTGTGTTGTCTGTCCTTCCATCTACATATTCTGATTGCCCCACTGCAAATCTTCAAACCTTTCGTACATATATATGTGTCTGAGCGTTAGTTCATGAAATCTTAAATATCTAAATGTCCATATAAATTACGTTATATTGCCAGGATCTGTCATGAGCTCTATCAACTATCTTTGTGAACTACATTTTTAACATGATGGAAACACACATCTGAACCTTTACCAATGAAAAAGCTGACGTCATAGTCGATCTCTGATAAGTCGAACCTCGGATAACTTGAGTATTTTCTGATGGTCCCTTCAAGTTCGACACAACGAGGTTCGACTGTATTTACATCTATTTTACCGGTTGTAAAATCCTCGATCCAAACATACTGTGAAGAAAATTATCCTAGAATTGGCGTTAATCAGATATGAATCATAAACAATTAAAATGATATATTAAAATATATAAATTATAAGTCCATCCCTATATGTAATAATAATTAAAAAAACGAATTTGGTTTCTCTACTTCACACACAATCATTCCTCACATGAAAACGATGTTCGGTTCGTCTTTATAGGATGTTTATTTGCGCATAGTGGTGTCCAACCCATATTGTGTGTTTTTCTCCTCTCTTTTCTTTTGTCTTGTGTACCCTATATAACCACTTTCTTTAGATTGTCATTTGTTATTGCCCCATTGGCTATTCTCTATCATTTTTCTCATGGAAAACCTCGGGGTCGTCTAAAACTATGGTAGAACTTTATTTCTTCAGTTAAAACGATCAACGTAGATACACATATCTCGCTTTTGTTAACATTAGATCCTTTGAATGTGATAAACAACTGATTCTATTACAAATTACTTAATATTGCTAATATGAAATACTTTCTCATTGACAGCATGGTTGTGTTTAGTGGTCGGGGTTTTCAACAGACATTCTAATGGGCACTATTTGTGCTTCCCTTCTTCCTTACATTTTTTGAATCAAGGATTCCCAAAAAAGAAACAGGAAATAAGTTAGTCCAATACGGTTGTTTCGAATCATGTCAATTCCGATCACGTTCCGTCTTTTTCGTTTCATTTAAATCCAGGTATCCGGAGCTAAATGTAGGTAATTAGTTCTCGCCAAGCAAAATCACATGACTGGTCAGTTGAGGTAGGACACAAGGGGTATACCGCACTGAACCTTGGACGAGGATAGAGTATAAAGTCTTACATGGAATAAATAGTTGGTGAAAGTTCGTAATTGTCAAATATAGGACATGGAATTGTCACAGGAGACATTTTATTTCACTCAGGGGTTGGTTGTCACGTTGAATTTAAGTTCAAGAAATGTTTGGTATCTGCTAGATGTTGCGTGCTGGTATGAGATTTAAGGAAGTTATTCAGTACCGGAAGTCATTGTCCGTACTTTGAGAATCGGAAATTATTCCGTAGTTGGAAACCGCAAGTTAGTCCGTGGTTGGAAACCGGATATTGTGAGCCGTATGTTGTAAACCGGAAGTTAGTCCATGATTTGAAACCGGATATTGTGAGCCGAATTTTGTAAACCGAAAGTTTTTCCGTAGTTGGAAACCGGATATTGTGAACCGGGCGTCGCAAACCGGATGCTGTGAACCGGATCTTATATGGAAGTTGTAAACCTGAAGCTATAATTCGGAAACCGTCAACAGTCGAGTATCGGAAGTGAGAGATCTTAATTTTTATTTTTATTTTTTGTTGAATCAGAACTTAAGTTGATGTGAGTAACATTGCATGCATATAATTATTTGTTTTATTATCTGCTCAGCGACCAAGAACTTTAAATCAAATATTTGAAAATATTTTGGTTTCATTTGAAGATTTTGATTGTTACAGTGAACTGAACATGTTGAAAGGTATGCAAATTTGAAATTGATTGATGATTTTTATTATTATCTTTTTGTGTGTATTCTATTTCATTTGTGCATGTTTTGTGTTTTTGCTTAATTTATTTTTTTAATTTTTGGTGTCAAGAATAATGATTGTTATATGTTAGTTTTTTTCATTTATTTTTTTCGAGTAAAATATTTAATTTTATTGATGTATTGATTTATTATGTATTGGCCAACCGACAAGTCCGATATCCTACGTCTTTACAGTATCATAGCTGATGCCGCGTTTCTAGAGGCTTTGTTTTGCTATGTACATGTATATAAGATTATTGCTGACAAAACAAGAATTTCTGATTGTGGGTTTGCTCTCTGAAAATGCAATGGTCGTCATGCATAAATTAGTGGATCAATTCAGATTATTCATTTCACAGATGACGAAGATCTGTTCCCTGTCATAAAATTAGCTCAATTCTCTTACTCGATTGAAACTAGATTTCTATGAAAAACACAACGAGAGTCACTAGTGGAGCATGAAATTTCAAAGCTTCTGAGGTCTCCCTGCGATATTTTGGTTCATGTTGCTATGTTTTTGCTTTCTGTGTTCAGTGTTTGTTAATTGTGTTTTTTCAATGTTGTTTTTCTTTTTATCAAAATCTCCGTCAAGCATATGTAACCTTTGCATTTGAATTGAATTTTTGGTGTTTAACGCCACTTTCAGCAGTATTTCAGCTATATCATGGCGACCAGTTTTAGTGGTGGAGGCTCCGGAGTCCACGGAGGGAACCACCGATCCTGATCAAGCAACTGGTAAACTTTATCACTTGCGGCTGCGAGTCGAGTGACCTTTTTTTGTAATTTACAAAGCTGGGCGCGAACCATCGCCGTATTTGTGATAGGCTTTTGTATGAGCTGTTAGATCCAACGACCTAACTCATTGAGTCACCTGGGTCCTGGTAATGTTTGCAGATTTTGGCAATCATGTATGGTCCTACTCACAATAAAATAAAAAAACAATACCACGCTGTTGAAACAGTTCCAAAATCGAATAGAATAATCGCAGAAACAGAGAAAAATTGATTCCCAAAACAGATATACATGACCGTTCAATTTCCGACCTGAGTAAATTTTTTAAATTATTTGGGTTTCCATCCTATCGATCTTGAGCGTACCTGACGAAGGTTATTCCAGAAACGTACCTGATGAAGGTTATTCCAGAAACGTACCTGATGAAGGTTATTCCAGTAACGTACCTGATGAAGGTTATTCCAGTAACGTACCTGATGAAGGTTATTCCAGAAACGCGTTGTGCGCACTAAATTTGACATCTACGTTTCATTACAGGCAAATCAATACTAAGACTTCTGTTAGATTGAAGTGATGCGGTCATGCCAGTGTTCTCCACATGTGAGTAGAATGTCGGTCTTCAGATATATAAATGTGTGAGCAGCGGTGTTGTAAAATAAGCAGAGTCATAAATATTGTAAAATTAGTTGGCTTTCAAATAGTTTGAATTTTACTGGAATTTAACTCTCGTGTTATATTCGGTTATCAAAGAGAGCTTGGATATCTTTATTGTGGGTCGTTACGGTCTTCTGTTAAAATCGTAAAATTATAAACTTTGATTATTCGAGACTCCACGTATCCGCGCATGCTTCCGAGACACTTCCTTTTCCCGCATTCAGCCAAATTGGAAACAGTACACATTTTTGTGGGGAGAAATAATCATTTGAATCACACGGAATCACAAATATTTAACCCATAAACAAAATGATATTGTTTAATATAACAACCTGAGCTAATAATGAACAATCCTTTTAGTCTGATGCTGTCGATGTTTACTATTTAGAATTATTATACCGACAGATTCTGGAAATACGTTGTCGCAATCGCGTGCACCCGACTTTCGGATGGTCATCGAAGAAAAATCATCCCTCGATTATAAGTTTGGTTCAGTTTTTGGTATATATAATTTATATGCTATTGATATTTTTATTATATACTTATATACTTAAATAATGTTTCTTATTTGTCCTTTATTTCTTCTTGCCGTTTGCAATTGTATATGATTATCATTATTTATTATATTTGTTTGTATTTATGTATCTCTATACCTTTGTAACTACATGGTTTATGAGAATAAAGATATTATAGTATAGTTATCCAAGAAACGAGTCGTTCGTATTTAATGAGATATATACATTTTAATTAGAACTTTGTTTATGTTTTTGTTTACTAGTGTGACATGTAAACACGCCACGTCATTACAAAATGTACCGTCCTTACTGTTGATGTAATACAATTAGCTACATCAAAAATTGTTTATCATCTTCCTGTTTTTTGTTAATGAAGATAGTATTGATTAGATAACTTGTTTACCACATGTGACGGTTAATTAAGGTAATACATTCTGTAAACAATGTCAAAATAATCGTCTAATCACAATTTCAATATGCTTCCTAATAAATGGAATACCCTTGTTTTTTGTGGAAAAAACAGGGAAATTTCAAAATTATTCAATTACATCCGCCCTGTAGTAAATGCTTAGGGAATGACATGTTTTATTAGATATATTTATTACTCAAATCTACAGTTCCTAAATACTGTAAATACAATGTATTAACAAAACTAAGGTTCTCCTCCCTCGGGCATAGATGACCTTAGCAGATTTTGCATATCCTGTTTAGAGCCTTTGGTGTTATTGCTCCCAAAACTTTAATTATTTGTCTTTCCAATCTTTCGACTTTGATATCTATGTTTTTTTTTAAAGTTAAAATCTTTCGCATAAAAACAATATAGATACTTCCAGTGAGTTCATATTTATATACTTAGGTCATGTTAATGTATTTTTAGTGCCACTTCTCCTTGATCTCAACGATTGATATTGTCAGTATCGTGATCATACATGGCAGTTACCCGTGCAGCCAGTGCCTATCACTACTAACTTTGTGAGTTCGAATCCCGCTCGGGCGAGGTATGCCCAATATAACAATATGTGATAAAGTTTGTCAGTGACTTGCGGTCAATGGTTTTATCCAGGTACTCTGGTTTCCTCCACCAATAAAACTGACCACCATGATATAACTGAAATATTGTTGAAAGTGGCGTTAAACACCATAAACCATCAACCTGATACTGAAAATGATCGTCACGTCAAATACATTATGATGTTTTCAATGGATACCTAAAACCAAACGATGTTATAATTATTTTTTTCTTCCATTTTTCCTACAAATGCATCTTTAGAAATTTTCAATCGGTTAGTAATGTTCCTATGTGCTAAAATAAACTTTTCTGAAACAACATCGTATGACACTATTGTTACGTACTTGTGCAAAACGTCATAATCTTTTGTTGCCCACTACAAACAATATTCCCTTCAGAATCAGGAACAAAAGGTTTTATAGTTTCTTGAGAAAAGTAATTATGTTATGTATAAAATATAAGTAAAGCTAAATCATCTATAACATTTACTGAGCACCATGGGAGTTCGTGTAGTTCAAACTCTTGTTTTCCGTGTCGTGTTTTGTGGACCGTTGTTTGACCTGTTTTTCTTTGGGCCGTTGTTTGACCTGTTTTTACTTGGTCCGTTGTTTGACCTGTTTTTCTTTGGTCCGTTGTTTGACCTGTTTTTCTTTGGTCCGTTGTTTGACCTGTTTTTCTTTGGGCCGTTGTTTGTCTGTTTTTCTTTGGGCCGTTGTTTGACCTGTTTTTCTTCCATTTATGGCTTCTGATCACTCCTTTGATATATTCAAACTTTTCAAACAACAAAAAAATGTTTTATATATTAACAGCATTGTCTTCAAAATATGAAATTTTATTAAAAAAAAACCTCCAAAAAATGTTGTTTTTTTTTGCCCTGGTCGGTCTCAGTCAGTTGGAGCTCCATGCCGTTGAACAGTCAATTAAAGAGTGAATTTCAAATAAGTTTCAATAAAAACTATTCACTATATACCACAGTGTGGGAACGGAAGTGTATAGGAAATAAACAACTTCGGTATTTGTGATGGTGTATAGCGACGATCCATTGCTGGACATGTAGCGTTTGAAATATGGACATTTTTTTTTCAAATTTATTTTAATTTGGAAAGATTATTGATGTATATAGCGCTATATTTGCGTTCTTAGTGTCTTTATAACCATTTCAACAAGATCTGAAATGCTACTTTAACCGTGTGTAAAAGATTCAGCTGCAGATCACTAAAGCTGTCGCATTTTAATATCAAAAGATGATTTTAAACATACATTATTATAGTCCATGAAGTAAAGTTTAACTAGACAATGCCACTATTATATACACAAATATCACTGTTATACCATGTAAAAGTATTAAGTCAATATATGCTTGACAAATGCACAAAATATGCCTTTAATTATAGTCGGTGTCTTTATGATAAGTGTATAGTTGCTTGTTCGCATAGGACATAGTTGCTTGCGAATTTTGTGTATAGTTGCTTGCCAAATATTTAAACTTAAAAGTTAGCTGTGTTACATATATTGAACAAAAAGGCGAGTGTATCATCATATATTGTGGTAGGCCATGTGACGAGGTCGCAGAACGAGTCTGGCCTATCAAAATATCTGATGGTGCACGAGCAACTTTGTTCAATAAGGGACTTGTATCTTGCGACGTCAATCAAAGTTAGCGACATCAATCAGATCTCCCGCGGAAACGCCCTCCTAGTTGGAGGGAAATCTTCATAATCTGCACGAGCCGTCGCCAGATGAGAAAACGTTTTTGAACAGGAAAATGGATTTGGATGACTAAAATATGAATCCCTCGGAGGATTTAACGCTTCCAAAATTTTGTGAAAGAATCGAAAGTGACAATAGAAATTTGTGCATAACACACAGGAAATTAAAACCATTGATTTTGATGATTTGGAATTTCTTTCACAGTATAATATTTTTTAAAAACCGATTTGAATTTTTTTCCCGTGTGAAATCGACGACGCCACGCAGTCACAGGTCGTTTTATAGAGTTTTGTTATCGCTTGTCGTCCGTCATTTTTGAGTGTTCGTAATTTTAAACAGTTTTATCATCACTTGTGTTGTCCGTCATTTTATTTGTCCGGAATCGAAGATTCGGGGGCATATAGTTTTGCCCTGTCCGTCTGTCTATGTCAAAGATTGGGACGGGGGCATCAGTGTTTCACAAACGCATCTTGTTCAGTTTTGAAATCCTTTTGCATCCGTCATTTTTATTTTTTTTATTTTGTTACACGGGTAAGAGTGTTAAAGGTAGTCATGGTTGCTGAATGGTCGTTGTCACTGTGACCACTACCCTACTAGCTTCGAGGTGTTGATTGGAATTTAGGCAATGTGTGATAAAGTTTGTCACTTGCTTACAGCTTCCTCCTTCTAATCCGTCAATACAACTAATCGTCATGAAACTATCTGCAATGAGAAAATTATGAGAAATGCATTTTCATGTAAGTTCTAGCATATATTGTAACTTAACAATTTTACCCTTAAACTGACTGCATTGACAGTACAAAGTTAATTGAACGAGTTTTAATTTAAATGTTTGTGCTTAACGCCCCTTTCAGCAATATTTCAGCTATATCATGGCGACCACTTGTAGTGATGGAGGAAGCCGGAATACCCGGAGAGAACCACCGACCCTGAACAAGCAACTGGGCCCGTATTCATAAAGCCACTTAAGTTAAGATTTTCCTAAGGAACCACTTGTTAAGGAAACTCCGCCCATTTTGCTTAAGTGGTATTCATAAAACTTCTTATCTTAAGTATTTCCTAAGAATAACCTTAAGTTAAAGAAACTCCGCCCATCATACTTAAGTGGTATTCATAAACGTCCTTAAACTAAGAAAACACTTAAGATTTCCCTTAACTTTAAGGTAGATGGGAAGGTTCCTTGAGTTTTCCTGAATTGCTATTTATATTGATTGTGAGTTATGAAAGTGATATTGTATGAATAAAAAGATAACAACAAACCATATTAGCAATATTTCATAGGCATTCGAATTTATCATTAAATCCATATTATATCTTACATGTACATAGAATTCACCATCAAGGTCATTTTCCGGATGAGTAAATATTTTTACAACCGTACCATTTGATGGCACGTGCTTTGCTGGTATATGAAATAGGTATAATTAAAGCTTACTAGTATTGCATTATTACCAATACAAACATGGTTTTTGCAGATGAGCAGATATTATCCTATTTCTTTTCCATTTCTTTCATGTTCCTTTTTACAGATGTATTTTGGGAGTTCATCGCTTTTGTTATTTCATCCCATGCCGTATTTTTTGTCGACGAAGTAATTGTTGAGGAAAGTTTTGCTCTTAAGAGGTCCTTTCTTTTCTCGTATTCCTCCATTAGTATCATCTTCTCTCGATCGGACCAGTTTGGCTTTCTCTTAGACATGTTTAATAGTTAAAGATTTTGATACGACTTCAGTTTTATTTATATATGTATGTATGTATTAAATTGGTCAAGCAATGCACGTGGAAATAGTGTAAGCGGGAATTGAAATACAATACAAAATATTTATTGCCAATGAAATCAATCATCAATGTACAATAATAGCTTAAGAACTGTGTGCCCCCTTTTCATTCATATATTTACATTTACTTAATGGTAAAATACGAGAAGTTCCGTAGTTTCAAATACTTAAGTATTCCTTAGTTAAGGAACCACTTAAGATATTTTATGAATACCACTTAAGTATCTTCCTTAACTAAGGAAATCCTTAGGAAAATCTTAGTCTAAGGAACACTTAAGTTAAGAAGTTTTATGAATACGGGCCCTGGTAATCACTTGCGATTGCGAGTCGAGTGCACCCTTTTTGTAATTTACAAAGCCAGGCACGAACCCACGCCGTATTGGTAATAGGCTTGTATGAGTTGTTAGATCCAACGACCTAACTCATTGAGCAATCTGGGCCCCTTATAAGTGATTAAAAAGTACAAACCTGTTGATGCAAAACAACCAAAGAATGGACGAGTATGTAAAGGGGAAAAATGTATTATTTTGTAGACACCAGGGTAGGTAATAGTTATTACAAACCTATCCGCACTGTTTAATTTATTATTCAAAATATAATAAAATATGAATTATACACTAGAACAGGTTTTTTGGTTATTGCCTAAGTAACGGCATATTTTTTCTTGACAAATACCACAGTTTTTCCCCAAAGATAATGATTTTATCATCTCGATCGTCAAAGTACTGATTGCTAAACATTTGGACGCTTCAGATACACTTAACTATGAAATTTTATTGAAAGAGAAAATCAAGCGACTATACACTGCGTTTACAAGCGACTATCTACTACATATCTGATTGCCAACAAGTACCTATACACTGCAATTCTTGCATCACCATCTTTGACCCAAACATTCTCGGCATTGATACAACTTACAAAAATCTGTCTTTGCATGTCAAAAGTATATATGAAACGCTTTTAAAAAACGTATATTTCAATATCATAACATTTTCGAATATTTTGTGAAAATCTGTCGAACAAGACAGACACTCAAACTTCTACTGATCGATGTTATTTTTTTGACATTTTATCTTGCATTTGCAGCATTATTGCAATGTTTCATGCATTAAATATACACATGGACCTTCGTAAGGCAAATTAAAACTTTGGTTGCTTTGTATAAGCTCAAACCATTACAAAATCTTACCTGAGGTAATATTTTTACAGTCCTGCAAGCGATGGATCGTCGCTATACACAATCACAAATATCGAAGTTGTTTATTTCCTATACACTTCCGTTCCCACACTGTGTATACTTGTCTTATCTAGAATACACGTGAACGGCGCTAAATTGTCATGTGATGTCGGCGCTAAATTGTCCACACCAATTTTTTTTTTCGCGGCGCTAAATTGTCCATAGCCCGTTTGAAGATACCAAAGGGGTGATCAGAAGCCATTTACGTTGATTTATGGCTTCTGATCAATGAGTTAGGTCGCTGGATCTAACGACTCATACAAGCCTATCACCAATACGGCGTGGGTTCACGCCCGGCTTTGTAAATGACAAAAAAGGGTGCACTCGACTCGCAACCGCAAGTGATAAAGC
>MJUT01055676.1:780-12125 GCA_002080005.1 Gigantidas platifrons | reverse complement strand
CTTTGGTATCCTTTGACATTGTATTGTCAGTCCGTCGATTTACGGCTCTGATTACTGCTTTGGTATCTTAAAACTGTTTCTTGTATACATGGATACAGACAACAATGACATTTTGGCTATACAAGAAATAAAAATTGAT
The DNA here is from genome assembly GCA_002080005.1 of Gigantidas platifrons. NCBI lineage: Eukaryota > Metazoa > Mollusca > Bivalvia > Mytilida > Modiolidae > Gigantidas > Gigantidas platifrons. Next base: position 11,986 of record MJUT01055676.1, on the reverse strand, counting down.
AATATAATACCATAAAAGAGGCTATATCTAGATTACGATATAATCAGAAATTATAGATATATGGGAGGAGAGGGTACAATAATTCTCATGATCAAAAAGCTCAAATCAAGTCTCGGAATATTAAAAATGAACATACGTTGATAAACGTTAGACAATACAGAAAGGGCAATACAAAATGGACAATCCAGAGTCAACATAGGATACTCAAGATGAAGAAGTACAAAGCAAAAACACAACACAAAATGCGTTGGACACCACTATGCGCAAACAAACACAAATAACGTAAATAAGACATGAGCCCTCCTACAAACAACTGAAGGTATACAAAAAACAAAAACAAAAAAAACAAAAAAACAAAAACAAAAAAAAACACGAACATTTAGTTCATGCGGAAATATATGCAATAGTTCCATACATCTTCTTTTATGTAATGAACGATTCAGGTTCGTGTCAGCCTCTAGTTTAATTTAATCTAATTTAATTTAATTTTTATTCAAATCTTGGGATTGTCTGTCCTTCTGAAAATGTGTATGACCGTCTTGATTTTAATACCTATTCCAGATTAAAATATTCAATGTCTTTGAAAATTCTTATCAAAACAGATTTATCAGATGTTAATTGCTTAAATTGATATTTTGTTTTCTGTTTTACAACTTTTTCTAAACATTTTATTCATAAAATGATTTAAACAATTTCAAATAATTGACCTTTGCTTACCATAGCTCAATCCGCCTCGATATAACTGAAATATTGCTTGGAGTGGCGTTAAACACTACTAAACCAACTATTGCACAATTACCTATGTTTATTCACACCGTGGGCATAGAACTTAAATATCCTGAGCGGTCACCAATGTAACGACCATCCTATAATCTTAATCTCTAATATAAACGCATGTCTTCTGTATTTATATTGATTATCTCTTNNNNATCGCCAACATCATAATTCTCTTCTCAACAGACTCATCTTAGGAAATCTGGTAGTTTTGCTGTGCGAGGATTAAAAATCACATACAATAAAGTGTTACTATTATTAAAAAAAGTGTTCAATTCCATTTTGTAGTGGGAAGAAATCACTTTAATAATGAACAAAACATTTCTGGAGTAATATGGACAACACATACATATATATTCTAATGTAGTTCTTTAATATCCCTGATTTGTGATTGGACAATGCTATAATTTTCACCGTATCAATTCCACGGTTGAAATATCGTGAGATTTTAGCCGATTATCACTAACGCGTCGCCAGTAAACTAAATTTGCGACCATCAAATCTCCAATTGATGCCGTGAAATTTTCAAATGCAATACAGTTATCTCCTAATTGTAACGTAAATATGATTTGTTTAGTTTGTTTTATCCGAAGTCTATCTTGTAGTATAATGCCATTTTATGGATGTCATCCATATTGGTATTTTTGTTTTCTTATTATAATAACATCTGATATTAAAGTTAAAGAAGTAAATTCAATGACATATGACAACTTCTGTGTCCGTCTTACTCATCTATTTAACTTTCTGTGTTATGCTTTGTTTTGTTTGTCTTCGTCTTGTGTCTTGTGTGGCCAATGTTGCCAGCGTCTCTCCATTGTCCATTTTGTATTTTCCCTTCGGTTTTTCTCTAACGTGTATTAATATATTATCCATAATGTTCAAGATTAGAGCATTCTTTATAATAATGATGTTCGCCCTGTTATATGTGAGGGTTGACATTAGAGCATTCTTTATAATAATGATGTTCGCCCTGTTATATGTGAGCTTCAATAGTCGAAGTGTTACCTTGTCTCGTAAGGAAAATCTAGAGATAGACATAAGACAATGAAGAACAATGGAATTAACGTAAGATATAAACAGCCATCGGGTTCTTGTACAAGATATAAACAGCCATCGGGTTCTTGTACAAGATATAAACAGCCATCGGGTTCTTGTACAAGATATAAACAACCATCGGGTTCTTGTACAAGATATAAACAGCCATCGGGTTCTTGTACAAGATATAAACAGCCATCGGGTTCTTGTACAAGATATAAACAGCCATCGGATTCTTGTACAAGAAAGAAGCTGAATTTAACAAGAATTGAAGCATTTATCACCACTTATCATACATACAGGTGAGAGATCAAATGTGAATGTCTAGATGTTGGTATAATGTGGGCAAGATAAATATGCACAATTTTAAGATAAAGTCTACCGTCTCAATAATATAAAAAAAACATTTGTATAGTACATCGTTTACATTTATATATACTAGCATAATTATTAAACATGAATATGCATGATTACACTGATATACATAAAAGGTATTGTGTAAAACGACAATGTGAAAATCGTAAGCACAACCTTGACCCAGACCGAGTTAAACATAATTAGTAGGCGTGGTTTATGTCTGTTGCTATATAAATGTAGTGAATATCACAACGTCTAGGGTGCCCTTGAATAGTTATTACTATCGTTTACTCGTGCATTTTAGAGAAAGGGACTATTACACATAATTATTGATATTAACATTTATCATAGAGTAGTACTTTCTAACCCGTTGTATTAAGTTTTTCTTTGCATTAGGAGAAATTAGACTATATAAAATATTAATAAATAGACACCCTTAGATTGCCCCGCGAATTGTGATAATTGTACAGGGGAAATGTCAGAGAATTTAACTAGTGTTTGTAAACAATACGACGTGTTGGTTTGTGAATATAATATTGGACAAACAATATATAAGAAAGGCGGGAAATCGAATTTGAATTTTTGGTTTTTAACGCCACTTTCATCAATATTTCAGCTATATCATGGCGACCAGTTATAGTGGTGGAGGAAGCCGGAGTACCCGGAGAGAACCACCGACCCTGGGCAAGCAACTAGTAAACTTCATCACTTGCGGCTGCAAGTCGAATGCACCCTTTTTTGTAATTTACAAAGCTGGGCGCGAACCCACGCCGTATTGGTGATAGGCTTGCATGAGTTGTTAGATCCAACGAAAAATCGAAGACAAGGATATTCAAAACAGAAGCTAATGTTATCAAACAGCTATATTAAGTTTTGAGACTCATTTTCAATGTCAAATTCGTTTTCATCGTTTGGAGGAACACCAAGTAGACGATAAATGTCAGATTCAGTTCAAATGGCCTTGCACTCACGAGGATGAGACTGTTAAGTTGGCTTGACTATAATACGATCATCTTGGGTCCAATAAGAGTTAATGTCGCCACGTTTCCTATGAAAGTTCAGTTTACGAACGATCTCGAATCTGTGTCGTGTTAAATTTTCCCAGGACCGTAGCTACCATTGAGGCAGACGAGGCAGTTGCCTCGTCTAATTTTCTGAGAGAGAAAAATCACAGAGAGAGAGTATAAGAGATGGGAAGAAGAAGGACTGAAAGCCAAATTCAACTATTTTTAATCATCGACCATGACAGTTTTAACATTTTTCACCAGAAGCCTGGATTATTTTTTAGTTTGTTATCAGTATTTTTTCCTAATGGTAAGTTAATCGGTATTTTGTTCTATGATTATATATTTTCCTAGGAGAGGGCTCTTCGGTGCCTCAACACTTGGTGTAGAGCAACAATGATTGAAGACCATGTGTGTGTTGGCGATGCTTCACGTCCACTGTAATGATACTGGCGGGCATGTAAATCCGGAAACTGTTCTCAAAAGATGGGATTCGAGTAGCAATAGGAAAATCCATCTTGCATTCACCGACTGAGCTTAAGTACTGTCATTTGAAAATTCATTAAAGTATTATTCTACGAATCAAGCAGTTGTGTTATGTTTAGCTTAGCATAGAAGCTTCGACGGCGTTGTTGCTATTTATGATAGTAACTGGTATCTATAATATAGACATCGATAAAACAAATCCGTTACTTTGGGCCGTTATGTCACAATTTGCGGACGGGGGTTCAGCCCCCAAGACCCCCTTACATGAGCGCCTCAATCGGCTGCTCCATACAACTTACCTCCCCTTTTTTAAACCCCTAGTTACGGCCCTGTTTTCGATATGGACGTCCGGTCCGGATGGTTTTTGGGTTTGCGCTTGTTGGAGTATACAATATGTCTCTTACGATATTAGTTGAAGCGGGCAATAATAGAAACCTTGCCATCTCTGATTTGACCAATCGTATGGGTTCTTCCAATGTCATCAAGACTTATAGCTTGGCCAAGACTATCATTACATATATTAAGTACAAGAGAATCAGTATCAATATGGTAAATGACATTTCCTCTGTTGTCTGAAGGTAAATTGACATTGTTGAAGCGAAGGCTGGTTCTTCCAGAATATTGTTGTTGCTCTTCTATGTCTTTCTCAAGGACAGATACTCTGGATAGCCTGCAATTTATCAATTAATCTACTTTGTTTCTCTATCTTGTGGGTGAGTGGTTCAATACATTTTAAGCATGTACCTTCAATGCATTTACCAAGATTAACAGCAACTTGCTTCGACTTCATTTTAGACATCTGGGACACAAAGTGTGGATCACCAAGTATATCAGCCACTACTCGTGTGAGATCACCAACTATGAATTTGTCTTGAGTGAACACCTCATGATTTTTGTACCATGTACTATCTGATTCGGGTTTATTGATAGAGTCAATTATATCATCAGAAATTGAGCCACTAGTGTTTTTCCTTTGTCGAGTTTGCCTTTCAGTTTGTTTTTGGTGTAGTGGCAATTCGTCAGTCTTTTTGTCACAATGAATATGGTTATATGTACATACAGAATGATTTTGATCCACAAAATGTTATTAATCGACTTCTTAAAAGTCTTTGGTAAGGAACGATACTATTTTGGATACTGTAGCAATTATATTCACCACTTGTTGACCCTATTGTTGTTTTGTATCTCCTGCTTCTTATAAGACACCCGCCGTGTTACTCATATAGACGTGTCAAGTCCGGTAAAGGTCTTGGCAGTGATAGAGGAAAGAATAAAATCTACTTAAAAAGTAAAAGATCCATTGCCAAATGAGATATGGATATTTCGTAACAGTCAACGATATTTTTTGTAAGGATTACTTCAATTTGAGAGCAACGTAGCCTTGTTTGTGTAGCTTTTGCATCAGCAGCTGAGATCTGTACAGAAAATCACTGTACTGTGAAATGAAAACTCCATTCGCTGTATGAAACATATTTAGCTATGCCTATGGTATCCTTTATTTCATGTTTAATGTGATATATGTAACCAACTGTTATCAAACTTTGAATTATCCAAGAAGATGATCTATGTACCTGCTTGAGTTTTTCTCGAACGTCTGAACAATTGTCGTTGATTTTTGTTATGGAAAGTGATGGTCAACAATTCGAGGGGGCCATCGTGGTCGTGATTGCATAGTAGTTGGATTTATAACTACCTATGTAATCAGTGCCTATCGCCACTAACGTTGTGAGTTCAAATCCCGCTCAGGCGAGGCGTACTCGATACAACATTATGTGATAACATTTGTCAGTGTCTTGCGGCAGGTCGGTGGTTTTCTCCAGGCACTCCGGTTTCCTTCACGAATAAAACTGACCGAAATATTGTTGAAGGTGGCGTTAAACATCATAATCCCCTAACCTTTATTTTCCAATCAGTTATTCATGGAAGTCAAAAAAGTCATCCCAATTTCACTTTTTGACCTACATGATTTTTTAAGCAGTAAATAACAATGTAGATATCTAATTTAGTGCACATGGTTCTTTTCTGCAATTACCTTCAGTAGATATGCTAAATGTCAAAGATTGGCAAGCCAAATGATATTGAAGTGTTTGTGAGCACGTAACCACTTAAACAGGATAGCCAAGATCAGCTACAGCTACCTGAGGGAGATTGACGTAACCACTTAAACAGGATAGCCAAGATCATCTACAGCTACCTGAGGGAGATTGACGTAGCCACTTAAACAGGATAGCCAAGATCAGCTACAGCTACCTGAGGGAGATTGACGTAACCACTTAAACAGGATAGCCAAGATCAGCTATATATACCTGAGGTAGATTGACGTAACCACTTAAACAGGATAGTCAAGATCAGCTACAGATACCTGAGGGAGATTGGCGTAATCACTTAAACAGGATAGTCAAGATCAGCTACAGCTACCTGAGGAAGATTGACGTAACCACTTAAACAGGATAGCCAAGATCAGCTACAGCTACCTGAGGAAGAAGGACGTAACCACTTAAACAGGATAGCCAAGATCAGCTACAGCTACCTGAGGGAGATTGACGTAACCACTTAAACAGGATAGTCAAGATCAGCTACATATACCTGAGGGAGATTGACGTAACCACTTAAACAGGATAGCCAAGATCAGCTACAGCTACCTGAGGGAGATTGATGTAACCACTTAAACAGGATAGTCAAGATCAGCTACATAAAGCTGAGGGAGATTGACGTAACCACTTAAACAGGATAGTCAAGATCAGCTACATCTACCTGAGGGAGATTGACGTAACCACTTAAACAGGATAGCCAAGATCAGCTACATATACCTGAGGGAGATTGACGTAACCACTTAAACAGGATAGCCAAGATAAGCTACAGCTACCTGAGGGAGATTGACGTAACCACTTAAACAGGATAGTCAAGATCAGCTACAGCTACCTGAGGAAAATTGACGTAACCACTTAAACAGGATATCCAAGATCAGCTACATATACCTGAGGAAGATTGACGTAACCACTTAAACAGGATAGTCAAGATCAGCTATATATACCTGAGGGAGATTCACGTAACCACTTAAATAGGATAGCCAAGATCAGCTATATATACCTGAGGGAGATTGACGTAACCACTTAAACAGGATAGCCAAGATCAGCTACAGCTACCTGAGGGAGATTGACGTAACCACCTAAACAGGATAGTCAAGATCAGCTACATATACCTGAGGGAGATTGACGTAACCACTTAAACAGGATAGCCAAGATCAGCTACATATACCTGAGGGAGATTGACGTAACCACTTAAACAGGATAGTCAAGATCAGCTACAGCTACATGAGGGAGATTGACGTAACCACTTAAACAGGATAGTCAAGATCAGCTACATATACCTGAGGAAGATTGACGTAACCACTTAAACAGGATAGCCAAGATCAGCTACATATACCTGAGGAAGATTGACCTAACCACTTAAACAGGATAGTCAAGATCAGCTACATATACCTGAGGAAGATTGACGTAACCACTTAAACTGGATAGTCAAGATCAGCTACATATACCTGAGGAAGATTGACGTAACCACTTAAACAGGATAGTCAAGATCAGCTACATATACCTGAGGAAGATTGACATAACCACTTAAACAGGATAGCCAAGATCAGCTATATATACCTGAGGGAGATTGACGTAACCACTTAAACAATATAGTCAAGATCAGCTACAGCTACCTGTGGGAGATTGACCTTAGTTTGGAACAATTATATTATTTAGGAACTATAAATTTCAAACATAAATCTGTCCAATATACCATGTCACTGTCAAAGTAAGTTTGACTATACTGGGCGGACAATACCTTGGGATATTAGTCGTCTATCAGCAGAGTTATTTACCGGTTGATAGTAGCAAAACGTAGATATAATTTAAAATTAGTTCGCACGATGAGTTTGTGGATTTCAACCATCATCAGGTACGTTCATAGTCAAATTATTGGAAAGCCCTTTGGTATCTTCAATCTCTTCTTATCATGAAAATAAACAAAATACTGCTCACGTGACAGTAAGCAACACTCGATCAATCAACTAACCAAACTGTTGAGGTGTTTGTTCTAAGCGTAAAGAATCATACCACCGCTATACACAATACTAGGTTTATTTAGTGCTTTTCCATCTACCACGCATATATACATATTGAATGTAATGTAAAATCTAGATACACTCGAACGTCATTATCACGGCGTCTACCAAGTCGCTTCTTTGGATAGCCTGAGGTTGATGTTTTGTTTGTTTGAATGTATTTCCGATTAGCTTGAATACTCGGTTTGTTCGAAGTAAAACCATTGGTCCATTCCATTTCTACACAACACGGTTCGACTGTATGTATATTATAATATTTAAAAGTTAGAGAAAACAGAAGGGGCAATATATCTTATTCACATAAATGTCAAAATCATGTAAAATAATTAAGATATACACTGTCAAAATTAACATGTTATTATGATATCTTATAAATAATAAATATTACTTAATATTCATCAACCTTTGTCAAGCTAAGTGAAATAGTACATTGACAGCTACAACGTCAGGTTCAGCAAGGTAAGTACAACAAGCTTACTATCTATTGTCATTTTTGCCTGAAAAGTTTAATGTATAGCAAACCAATGGAATATCATAATATTGTAACATGAATGCATTCTTTTGATCTGTTTATTAGTTATACACCAGAATGTAAGGAGCAGCTAACAACTATGAAATAATACACGCAGATACGAGATATTCCACACTTTAAATCTGCCTGGGCTGTAGTTTTATTACTCTAAGTGAGCCGTGCAATAGTCAACGACCTAGATGTGATATTGCATGGCTTCATGCTTCAAATCATGTTTCGAATGCAGAGCTTTTCCAAATATTTTTCAAGTGCAATGTTAACCTCTAAATAGATTTGAACGAATGTTAAACTTTCAACTTCTTTTGTATTAGTTAACAGTTTGATTTGCTCCTATGTCATCGCTACAAACAATCTACGGTTGTCACCACGAACTGCTTGACCGCCTAGAAATATTCATTCATCAAATGGCTACGGTTGTTTCGAATCATTTCCATTCCGTCAAATTTTTTTATTTTCGTCCGCCAGATCACGTGATTTCGATGGAATGTACAGCACTGGACTTCCGGTGTCAATGTACACAACAAAAATTCCAATCGATATATGCCGTTTTAACGTTCGATCCTCAGCTTAAAAAAATCTTAACATTTTCTGTAAAAGACAGTTATCAAGTAAATTATTTTATTTGTATCAAAGACATCAATGCAGAGACAATTACTTCTTTAAAATTAATACCGAAGGGGCAATAAAAAAAGGAAAATCCAGAGAAACTGGCAACATAGAGTACATAATTTTAAGCTTCAAATAAAGCCAAATATTTGTATCTCTAATTTACAATTTGTGCTCATTTCAGATGGAGTTCTATTTTGGAAGATTTTCCTTGTTTATACTATGGATAAATATATTTCGAATGAACGCTTCTAAGACACGGACATCACATGATTTTACTTACTGTTTAAAACTATGGTCGACAAAAACTATGGAACTTCCGCTACGAGAAATGCAAAATAAATGTATTGACAAATTTCTAAAGGAAACGCAATTGTTTTCATCTGGCAGACACGACCGAAGCACTTTTAATTACTTGAATTCTTTACTTCGGAAAAGAATCAAAGAAGGACTTCATTATGATAAAGAAAAAATACAAGGACATAAACGTTTAAAGCGTCAAACTGATTCAGGAACTACTACAATATCACGTGATAAAATGAGACATGAGGTTAGAGCACCTGACTATAAGATGGTATGGCAAAGATTTGCAAACAGAACAAAAAGGCTTGCTAATTACACAGTAAGTAATAACAAGAACAAAACATATCTCGTAATGTATTGCAAACGTTTGAAGATACCAACATGGGTAGTCGTAAGTCGAGGAATGGCATATAGTACAATGGGAAAAGAAGGGAAAAAAATACACAGAAAACTAAAGATTGAAAAACACTTAAAACCGGTGATGAACTCAGGTGCTCCAGGAGCATAATAGTTCTTGCTCCATAAATGGCACAAGTCGTGCATAATTTATTTTGCGTCCTCGACAATATTGTAGTGCTGATTCTTTGTGTCTCCCATTTGTATGACTTCTCTTTGTTTGTTAAATTATTCACACAAAGAATCGAGAACACCAACTTTCAGTCAAGTGTGAGAAAATATATGTTCACAATCATGAATTTATTCCACACGTAATTCCATTTCTAAAATGATTGATTTAGGAGTGGTGACCGTATGACGGATGCTATTAATGGGGCAGGACATATTAACCGGTGCTATTAATGGGGCAGGACATATTAACCCTTCCGTATTACCTAAATGTAGATATGTCATTTAGTCAGCACGATGAGTGTCTGGAATAACCTCCAAATATTGGAGCAGCAAACTAATGTAAGTCTTTGGTAGCTAGCAAGCCAACAGGGTGACCAAAATCAGCTAAGGTTATACATGCTTGAGGAAGGTGAAGCTTAGTTTTAATATCAATAGCATGGTTTAAAAATTTATAAATTTAAATGGTAGAAATATATGTTTCAAGTCATGGCAGTGCCGAAATATTGATTACTAGGCAGATGATACCTCGGGTACTTATAGTCCACCAACAGAGGTACCGACCCTTCTCGTAGTACTCCTCCAGTGGCAGCCAAAAGTTATTGCTGCGGTTGTCCTCTCGCATGTCTGTATAAGTTTGTGAATTATTCTCGTCTTTAATATGCATGAAATATTTGTCACTGGACATTAAGCAACAAACAATCAATCAATCAATCAATCACATTTTGAAATCGATTTTTGAAATTAAAATACCTTTAATGTCAGACATTTCAAAACTATAATATGTAATATCTTTAAATCAAATTTTGTTCTTACAAATTATTTAACAAATAACTAGATTAATCGTGGGTGTCATTCATTAACAAATAACTAGATTAATCGTGGGTGTCATTCAGTAACAAATAACTAGATTAATCGTGGGTGTCATTCATTAACAAATAACTGATTAATCGTGGGTGTCATTCATTAACAGATAACTAGATTAATCGTGGGTGTCATTCAGTCACAAATAACTAGATTAATCGTGGGTGTCATTCATTAACAAATAACTAGATTAATCGTGGGTGTCATTCAGTAACAAATAACTAGATTAATCGTGGGTGTCATTCAGTAACAGATAACTAGATTGATCGTGGGTGTCATTCATTAACAGATAACTAGATTAATCGTGGGTGTCATTCATTAACAGATAACTAGATAAATCGTGGGTGTCATGCAGTAACAAATAACTAGATTAATCGTGGGTGTCATTCATTAACAAATAACTAGATTAATCGTGTGTGTCATTCAGTAACAAATAACTAGATTAATCGTGGGTGTCATTCAGTAACAAATAACTAGATTAATCGTGGGTGTCATTCATTAACAGATAACTAGATCAATCGTGGGTGTCATTCATTAACAGATAACTAGATTAATCGTGGGTGTCATTCA
>MJUT01055674.1:1753-12201 GCA_002080005.1 Gigantidas platifrons | reverse complement strand
ATTGCAATGTTGACTATCATCGGGTAAAAACACATTTTTTTTAATGTTTGAAGACTATAGATTGTCTTTATAAAATACAAAAATATTCATTTTTATCTATTCTAATAATGTAATAACATTCTATAATAAGGAGGTGTTTTTCATATAAATTGTGACATGTAACTAACCAATATAACAATACTGTATGAGATGAATTTATATTTTATTATTTTCTGAATACATTTAAATACAATACATCAATTTTACCCATTTAAATGTGAAGGTCTTCGATCAAACAGACACAATTAATGAAAAATCATTTAGAATGTCTAGGCGAAAAAGTTGTAAATTTCCGGAAAAATACATTAACTGTTCGCGTACCGTATTTAGTGTTCTCGTCCTATTAAGTGACCCGAACTTGCTAATTGCATATGCTTTAAAAATTGCTTTAGAAAATTTGTTTTTGTGTTTTTGTGTTCTTGAGTTGTCTAAGAGTTGATATCAAGTCATTATTTCAGTATTTCTCAACAATAAGTTGTTATACTTTGGTTATTAAATTAATCAATATTATAATAAGAAAACCGTACTGGTGATGGTGTGATTTTATTCCGAAAAATTGCCAGAGTTGTGTAGTCCTGTTAAATTTGGTCTGATGATCAAAAAGAAAGCTAGGCAGTCTTTAAATTGGCAAAATTGTGTTATTTGTCAAGACCCAGGTACAAATGAAGATTTAATAAACATGCAGAGCCAGGGCAAACATTCGTTTTTAAGGGCAATGGAGACCCGGAAAAATTATGTTTATTCAAAAGTGTTAAAAGAATTAACTTCTATGTCTGAAATAAAATTGGACTCTACTGTTGTCAAATATCATAAACAGAGCTTAAACCTTTTCTACAAAATGAAGTTTTAGATGATAGTTATAAAGACATAAAATTCGATATACGTATTCGGCACGAATTGGGGAAAATGCGAGGGTTTGCATTTTCCCCGATTCTAAGCCTCATCCGAATATCGATTTTATGTCAAGTCAATGAACTGTTTTTGTCTATACATAAATTGACCATCAACAAGGGACACAATCCTACCGTATCATTTTTCTGCACAAAAATATCTTTTTCTTCTTCTTCTTCTTCTTCATCTACAGCTTTCCCATTTCTTTCTTCCTGCTCTTCTTGGTTATTATACATATCATTTTCTTCTTCTTCTTCTTCCTCTTCTGCTTCTTCTATTTCTTGTTCAGGTTTCATTTTTTCTTCCTCATATAAGTTTTGTCCATTCACACTCTGCCATGAAATGAATACCAATAATAATTTGCTAGATTTTAACCTCTCTTGTCTGATAGCAAATTGGATGTTTGAATGTTTACTTGATGGTGTTTAACGCCACTTTCAACAATATTTCAGTTATATCGTGGCAGTCAGTTTTATTGGTGAAGGAAACCTCACAAAGTGAAAGATATATAGAATAACGGCAGATTTGAATGTCGAGACAGACATTATCACTATCTAGTATCTCAGTGAGTCCAATATGACGAGGTGTGATACTAGTGATAGTGTCTGTCGATATCTTCTAAACCGATGTTATTGTTTTTATCTGTGACGCCATAATGTGTTTGATGTCAGACTGACCGTTCATCTTGCACATACCAGTCACGAACAGACCTAATATTTTGTGGATCAAGGTCAGTTCATTGATCCAGACTATCAGCAGCACACGTCAAAAGGAAAACGTCCAATTTCCAGATAACAATATTTACCCTCTTTAGTCCTCTTTACCTAAGAGAGCATCAGTTTGTATCAATGCATATGTATAGAGATATTAAAACATCATGACTTTGTTCAATTTTTGATAAGTACATTTGTATTTTTAATAGTATATTTTTGAATGCATTAAAAAATATTTTGAAGATAGCCCCTCTATTTGTACTAATTCAAGATAGATATGTCTAAAATATAGCTGTCATGGTCATGATCGTATGGTAGTTGGATTTACAACTAGTTACTACCTATGCATTCAGTGTCTATCATCATTGATGTTGTGAGTTTCAATTTCGATCAGGGCGAGGTGTACAACATTATGTGATAAAGTTTTTCATTGACATGTGACAGGTCTGTGGGTTTTTTTTCGGATCCTCCGGTTTCCTCCACCAATACAACTGACCCCCACGATATAACTGAACTATTGTTGAAAGTGGCGTAAAACACCATCAAACAAACAAAAAAACTAGTCAAACCTGCCCAAGAGGTCACCTCTAATAAGCAATCACCTGTTTTAAAAGGTCACCTTTTCCAGTTCCATCATAAAAAAATTCATCTGAATTGAACCTCTTTTAAGAAGTCACCTTTCTTGAAAGACCACTTTTTCATTGTCCCAAGATAAGGGTGACCTCTTAATACAGGTTTGACTGTATATATAAATTGATCATCAACAAGAGAGACAACCTACCTTATCATTTTTCTGCTCAGTAAACTCTTCTTCCTCTTCTTCTACAGCTTTCCCCTCCCTTTCCTCCTCCTCTTCTTTGTTTTCTGTATCATTTTCTTCTTCTTCTTCTTCTTCTTCTTCTTCTTCTTCTTCTATCTCTTGTTCTTGTTCAGGCTTCCTTTTTTCTTCCTCATTTAAGTTTTGTCCATTCACACTCTGCAATGAAATTAATACCAATCATAATTTGCTAGATTTTAACCTCTGTTGTCATATAACAAAGTGGATGTTTGCTTGATGGTGTTTAACGCCACTTTCAACAATATTTCAGTGGCAGTCAGTTTTATTGGTGGAGGAAACCTAACAAAGTGGAAGATATATAGAATAACGGCAGATTTGAAGGTCGAGACAGACATTTTCTCACTTTTAGCGATGTGAGATTTTCTTATCTTGCACTAGTGCAAAACAAAAAAATTATGTGCGTTTTACCGGCAAATGCATGCTGTACAGTTTGGTAACCAGACAACTCGGCCCGCGGACAACTCGGACCGAGAAAAGTCGGCCCGTAAGCGAGGACAAGTCGGCCCGTAAACAAGGACTAGTCAGCCCGTATGCTAAAACAACTCGGACCATATGAAAAGACTACTCTGACCATCAATAATTATTGTTGTCTTAGTTTCGTATATTATGGTTTTGATGGCGGCTATCCAAAGGGATATTGCGCCAGATTGCCTTATAGTGAGAAAAAAAAATTATTTTGAATTTTTGAAAAGTTATTTCGAACGGTATTTTTTTTTCTTTGCTTACTAAATTAATATATGTAAATGTTTATACAATTCAGTAATTAATAATTTATCGTTATAGATAGTTTAAAGTTGAATAGAAAAATTATATATATACCAATGGTAGTGCGTATCATATCAAAGAAGATTTAATAATAAAAAAAATACACAAAAATGAAAAATGTTGCTATTTCTATTCTTTTTATATGACATCTGATAATACCATTTTATACATTAATACACCTCATTTCTCGGCTCTTGTGTCCTGACTCATGAGTTGTTATTCTCTGTCACTGAATTTAACACAACTGACCCCCTACCAAGTATTTTAATATTTACACAAGTTGTGTACAATGTAGTTGTTGTGTTGTAATGTGTCTTGTTTGATAGATAATGTTAGTCTGTGATTGTATTTGTTTTGCATTTGTAGTTTATTTCCTGATATTTGGGCATAAATAAAAAAAAAAATATGCCTATACAAGTTAAGGGAGGTTCAGTTCAAGGATATATATCTAGTATAAATACTATATACATCCTTGGTCAGTTGTATTATTAGTATAACTAGATATTACAATACATACTTCCCAGCATTAATACAGCTATTACAAAAATACCAATATTGTAAAAGTCATTAAAAAAAAAAAGAAATATATATGTATGCATATATATTTAAAGTATAAAAATTAAACCAGATGACCTCGCCGGGTATTTATGTTTACTAAATGGCTTGGCCAAGCTTAAATTAACAGGATACAGCTGAAGGAACCACACACGCCAATATTCAATAAAAAACAACTTCCAGGCTGATTAATGTAATCATTATTTGAAGGCAATATAATCATTAATAAAAAGTGATTTAATTCCATTTGACTAATATTAAATTACTACTTACTAGTAAGTTAAGTAAATTGATAATTCTAAACCTTTATATTTTTTTTTTTCAGAAATATAATATATTGCCTCATATTATCTGAAATTCACTATTTATTATTTACCATTTAATATCAATAATACGGTCCGTGTTGTATTAACATACGAGCCGACTAGTCCTCGCTTACGGGCCGACTTCTCCTCGCTTACGGGCCGACTTGTCTCGGTCCGAGTTTTCCACGGGCCAAGTTGTCTGGCATTCTACAGTGGACACAGGGACTCGGAGTTATATTTTCACATCACTACCTACAGTGGACACAGGGACTCGCAGTTATATTTTCACATCACTAGGTATGTGTTAAAAAACCTGGTGATGTGAAAATATAACTGTGAGCCCCTGTGATAGTGGACTGCTCCCAATTCTCCATGCTTCATCAATAAAACCACGATTCTATTACATAAGTATTTTTAAATTAATGTATGTATACGATTCTATCCCTATTCTGCTAGCTAACAATTTAACTATCGTGCACCTTTCATGTTTCACTCTCTTCCAGTCAATGTTTGTTTACTTTGAGTAAATAATAGAGTGCTCTCCCTTGTTAGTAACTAACGTTACCTCCCTTTGACCAAATTCAAATAATTATTTCACAAGTATTTATCGCTGTTGAGTTACATTTATCATATATTTATTAAATGCATTGTATTTTTATTATGAAATACATTTAAAATACTGCCAAGACACAGATGCATATGAATAAATTTAATATTTACTTCAGCAATGGAAACAAAATTTGTGGGAAAACGCTCGATCGGGAACATAAACAAAGCAATTAGCCATTAGGTAATAGCTGATAAAAGTGAGAAATAAAATCAAACACCAGCAAAAAGTGCAAGACATGGAATCTCCTACACCCTCGGGTAAGATTTGAATCATTCGCTGACTCAGCGAGCCTCCTCAGCGAACGATTGAAATCTTACCCGAGTGTGTCGGAGATTTCCCTGGCCTGTCTTGCACTTTTGCCGTGTTATATTCTATATTTCTCACTAATGAGACAGCACAGTTCCTATTTTTAGCCGTGTGAGATATATAGAATCTAACACCGGCAAAAGTGCTAGACAGGGAAATCTCCGACACCCTCGGGTAATATTTCAATCGTTCGCTGACGAGTAGTATATGGGTACGGACAAAGTCATATTTGTGGTGGAGCAATGTGGTGGAGCTACTGGAAGTGACGTGCCGGAAGTGACGTCAGTCACGTGACCGGAAGCGGCCCTGATAGTGACAGGAAGTGACGTTAGTCACGTGCCCGGAAGTATATTCTGCGCATGCGCAACCGGAAGTTGCGCAATATCCGCCGTAGTAGGACCTTTTGACCGGAAGCGGGCCCGATCGGAAGTGACAGGAAGTGACGTCAGTCACGTGACAGGAAGTGACGTCATTTTTCCTTACTACAGTAGTAGTACAGATACCATGGATAACGAAGGTCACCCGAAGGGGTGTGCGCAACCGGTTTCCCGCCCTTTTTCGGATGTTTTCACCGGAAATGACGTACCCGTCCAAAAAAATAAATAAAATGAAAATGAAAAAAAAAATGAAAAAAAAAAATTAAAAATGAAAAAAAATTAAAAAGTACGTGAAAAAAAAAGTACGGGAAAATGTATTGTATTATGACGTCATATCATCGGTAAACAAGTGACGTTGTATTTAAACGTTGTATTTGAATCATTTCGGTTTATGCCGTTTGTGAAAGAAGTTGTGTTATTTCGGCAAAGATTTCCCTGTCTTGCACTTTTTGCCGGTGTTTGATTTTATTTCTCACTTTTATCAGCTGTTACCTAATTGTTTTCTTTACATTCCCGATCGAGCATTTTCCCGCAAATTTTGTTTTCATTGCTGAAGTAAATATTCAATTTATTCATATGCATCCGTGTCTTGGCAGTATTTTAAATGTATTTCATAATAAAATACAATGTATTTAATAAATATATGATAAATGTAACTCAACACTACACCTGTGGCTCTGAATAAATATTTCAATTTGGTCAAAGGGAGGTAATGTTAGTTACTAACAAGGGAGAGCATTATATTATTTACTCAAAGTAAACAAACATTGAGTTGAAAGTTATACAGCGTGAAGCATGAAAGGTGCACGATAGTTAAATTATTAGCTAGCAGAATATTATACATACATTAATTTAAAAATACTTATGTAATAGAATCGTGGTTAAATGAAAGTAATTCAAATCTTGATTGAAATTGCTGAAGCGAAGTAAAGATTTTACCGGGAAAAGTCGCGTGTGAGCTGTCTTGTACCGGGGGGTACAAGACAAGGAAATCTCACACCGGCAAAAATAGGAACTGCTCTATCTCAAAAGTGAGAAAAGACAATCTCACATTGCTGAAAATAGGAACTGGTCTGTCTCAAAAGTGAGAAATCCTGGTCTCAACCCGTGGGTGAGATAAGAATTTCTCGCTACTTTTCCCGTAAAAATGTTACGTTTCGCAAAATGTCATTCAATAAAATCGTATAACGTGTCGTGACATCTGCTCGGTCATGCAATAAAGTTGGTCATTTGTTTTGATTTACTATTCTCGCGCAGCAGGAGGCCAATGACGTCATTCTGTATATTTATAACGTATATAGACGCCGAAGCAGCTTTTTAAAACTTGAAGATTATAAAATGCGATTAAAACAAGTAAGATTGAATTGAACAAATTTCATGCAAGTAAAAAAGCATCTTTTTACCTGGTTATTCTGTCTGTGAAATCTATTTTAAGCGATGGTATTCCCCAAACATTTTTATATTTCCGGTTTGTTGACATAATTGTCATCACAGTTCATGACCGTTTCTGGAATGTAGGCCATGCAAATTGTATTTTAAAATACTTTAAAAATATGATGATTGATTATTCACATTCAACCAAAATGGCTGATTGTTCTTTGTGAGTGAGTGATGTATTCTGTGATATTAAATGTGATTAAAATAATGAAATCAGTCATTAATTGTTTTACAAAAGTATGACAGAATGTAATCAGTCTAATAGATTGTATTGACAAAAGCAAAAACACCAAATTCACTGGATTAAATACTTTATTTTATGGGTAAGCAAGTTTAATATTTGCATCATGAATTAATTTTTAATGCTTCAATTTCAAACTATTTAAAAAAAACATCTTTTGAAATTTTACAGACAAAACAATTACACCGATAAAGCTAAATTCTGTACTTTCTTAATCTGGTTTACTTTTTTAAGTTTAGTTGGCCTATGACAAAAACATGTGTTTTATTGACCTTTGACCGGATTTATGTGACGTAATAGACGTCATTTGGAAAATGGATAGTAAACAAATATGGGTCAGTGTGTTATTATTATCGATCTTTTTTCCATGGAACTTTACACATGTGAGCAAGAATATATGAGGAACATAATTGCAAAGAAAAAAATGTTTACTTTTCAAACATGAAACAAATAACTAAACATTATCCACCGCAAGTCTTCTTTACAGTACTCCTTCAAGACGTTGAAGATTATGTACTATTGCAGTGCAGAATGCAAAGTGCAGGCAAAAATAATTGTTTTATTATACCGAAACTCTATCTACAATAATGTTGGATGCAATAAACACTTATTTGTGTGTGTTTATCTTGTGTTTTCATAAACTTCATGTTTGTGTTTTTAACTTCTGGTCAAGATTGTAATTCCGGAATGCAAAATTGTAATTCCGGAATGTTAAATTAGTGAGAAAAAGAATCAAACACCGGTAAAAGGGCAAGACGGAAAAATATCAGCGGAGCCTCGTTGGAGACCAGAAATCTTTCCCTTGGGTGTCTAAGATTTTTCCGTCTTGCCCTCTTACCGGTGTTTGATTCTTTTTC
Source organism: Gigantidas platifrons (assembly GCA_002080005.1). NCBI lineage: Eukaryota > Metazoa > Mollusca > Bivalvia > Mytilida > Modiolidae > Gigantidas > Gigantidas platifrons. Next base: position 4,267 of record MJUT01055674.1, on the reverse strand, counting down.
TCACTAATTTAGCATTCATTAGATCCTTTATATCTCTAGTATCTCAATGAGTCCAATCACAGGGGATTGTTAGGATTTTTTTTATCACTCGACTACTCTAAAAAGCACCTTTTTTTTTAGAGTAGTCGAGGGATAAAAAAAATCGTAACAAGCCCCTGTAGTCCAATATGACGAGGTGTGATACTAGTGATAATGTCTGTCGATACCTTCAAAACTTATGTTATTGTTTTTATCGGTGAGGCCATAATGTGTTCAGACTGACTGATAAAATATAGCGCATACATGAACTGAGCTAATATCATTGTGGATCAAGGTCAGTTAAGTGATCCAGACTTTATCAGCAACACAAATCAAAAGGAAAAAGTCCAATTTCCAGATAACAATATTTACCATCTTCGATCCTCTTTACATAAGAGAGCATTAGTTTGTATCAATGCATATCAAAGAGATATTAAACATCATGACTTTGTTCAATTTTTTATAAGTACATTTGTATTTTTAATAGTATATTTTTGAATGCATTAAACATATTTTGAAGATAGCCCCTCTATTTGTACTAATTCAATATAGATATGTCTAAAATATAGCTGTCATGGTCGTGATCGCGTAGCGAGTTGGAATCTCGATCAGGGCGAGGTGTACAACATTATGTCATAATGTGATAAAGTTTGTCAGTGACTTGCGACAGGTCAGTTGTTTTTTCTGGGTACTCCGGTTTTCTCCACCAATAAAACTGACTGCCACAATATATTAAACTGAACTATTGTTAAAAGTGGCATTAATCACCATCAAACTCCAACAAAACATGACAAACAATCAGTATCCAGGATGAAAAAGTTCTACTAAGACAACCATCTTATTCATGATGACCTATAATTTGACATCACTCTGCAGATGCTCAGACTCAGATTGTGAAACTTGTGCCTTGATGATTATTCATTTTTGTTAAAATTGTGATATGTATTCAACTTTTTTTGGTATCACAATCTCACAAATACTGTCATCATTGTGCACAACATCACATTAAAAGGATCCAATTAAATACAGGAAAAAACATGACAAGGGGGGGGGCTACATTGGTACCTGTCAATAAAACCAGTTTTGAATCTCATGAAGCATTGCCAATCTGACAGAAAGGACTATTGATTTAAAGATGTTAAATTAGTATCAATGTTTTAAATATTAAATTTCATTTCCAAATGTTATCTTTTTAATTTTTTTTTTTTAAATTAAGATTTTTTTTTAGAAAGATCTTTGTAGCGTGTAAATATTTCTCATTTCGTTTTTATATGAAAGACAAATAAATGTGAAAAGTAAGAAAACAATCATGCAAACTGAGAAAGTAAGTAAGTTATTTGTACAAGAGATTTAACAGTTTCAAGTAGATTTTGGTTCTGTGGCTTGATATTAGAGCTATAAATAGAAACAGCTACCAGCTATATACTATGTAAAGTTTGTCAAACGTTTAATGGCTTGAAATTAAAACTTTACAAAGAAAACCAATTTAAACAACCATGACTCAAGAGATTCTATTTTATTAATTTTTTTTACTTAAGGTGGTACCTTACACTTCAGGTAAAATTTGATCTGCTCGTTTAATTTTCTTATTTGGCAGTGTGTTTGAATATATTCACTGTAATAAATATAAAAATTTTAACAAATTCTAACCAACAGACTCGGAGCTATAAATTCACTAGCCACATAGCAGCTTTTCTCTCTGTGGTTTTGATCATCGAGATGCTTGAAATCTGCATACAAACATCATATGATCAAAACGTTCAACTGAATTTTAAAGAGTTATCTCCCTGTAGTGTTAGGTACCACCTTAAGGAATATTTTAAATTTTTGAACAGGTTACAGAGGCATGGCCATGCTCGACTCGTCCGACACGTACATAGAACCTGCCGGACAAGTAGATTTTCCTGGCTGGCTTGTCCGGGGACAAGTAAAGATAAACAAAGAAAACTAATTTCTTATTAAAGTACCATGGAAAGGCAATTTCTCAAATGATACTATATCGTAAACTATTGACGGTTATATAGATAAATGTTTTATAAATGTGGTTGTTTTTTTTTGGAAACGATCGCGTCTTTATTGTAATGCATTTACTTAACAAAAACCGGGACCGTGTAACAGGTTTTTATTGATGTTCCAAATGTGACGTTTCCCTGCTTGTCCATGGCTTTTTGTAAAAAAAAACAGGGCCTAACATCCGTGAAGATACATTGTATAATACAAATCGCATTGCAGTCGTTACAATGGATAAATATTTAATAATAAAAATGACTGGGAAAGGTTCTGGTTACAATGTGAAAGCTAACAAACGCAAAACTCTAGCGGAAAAGGACACATAGTTTTAAGAAAAACACCAAACAGCGGCAATGGACTGTTCAATCCAAGTGGCTAGCCGATTTCTCATGGTTACTGCTGGATTATGATATTGTCTCATATTGCAATATCTACAGGAAATATTTTGATTTTGCTGACCGGAAATCATTAATGTTTATTGGCAAA
>MJUT01055673.1:729839-740962 GCA_002080005.1 Gigantidas platifrons | reverse complement strand
GTTATATATGCAAATGGTCCTCTTGGGTAACTTTTGGTACACTTGGGAACGGGGTACAACTGAAGTTTGAAATCACCCCAATTCATATATATCTCCTCGGTATGAAAACACGGTGAATTATATCCCTACTCATTTATTCGCAAGACAAAATCCATTCATTGATGAACCATTCACTTATTAGATTTAAATGAACACACAATAATTTAGTTTGGTACTCGTCACCACTCGGACTTTTGTAAAACCACAAGTAACAATAAATGTTATTTATATACATAAAAACCAAAAAACGGCCCAATCGTTTATTTGAAAGCTGAAATAGTAGATCCATTCCAGCAACACGTCTGTATAGCTGCGGAACCGTAGCTCTTTAAAAAAGAAAAGCCAGTATATAGGAAACGGATATTCTTGAAATAAAATGTTTTCTGGGACAAAATCTAAAAGCCAAATTGAAATACAAGTCATGATGCTATTGGTATGTAATGTGACAACTTCCTACAATAAGTCTGCTATTATATATCGTGGCGGCCATTTTATTTGCGTGTGAAACCCGAGTACTCAGATAAAACTAGGCTTAGGCGATCTTCAGCAAGCCCAGGAATAATTTTATATCACAAAGTTGCATCGAGTGCACCTCCCCATCAGTGTAAAACAACATTATGTGATAAAGATTACCAGTGATTTGCAGCAGTGGTTTCTCTGGTCTTCTCCAGCAATAAAATTGAGCATCATGATATAACTGTTATATTGCTGAAAGTGGCGTTAAACACCATAACCTTTCACATATTCTATTTTTAGATCAAAGCGGTGGTGTAGGCAACGTATTCCAAAAGATTTGGCAACAAAATGCCAACAACATGAACCAAATGATTAGAGGTAGCCAAATTATGTCAGAGAATCAGATGGTCGGAGAATTCTCTCCGTGTATTATCAAGTTTCCTGGCAATGGACTCGCCAGTCAACTTAGTTATGGGAACCAGTTTGGGTTCAAACCTGGAACCGCTATAGGAAAGAGATCTGTTGAACAAACTGGTACGTATAGATTTCAGTTTTGGGAAGAGGAGATGAAAAATATAATTATCCATATTTTTGACAATCTAAGTAAATAAAATGAAAAGCATAAAAAAAAAACAAAGCAAAAAACAAAAACAAAACAAAACAAAAAACAAACAAAAACAAAAGCAAAAAACAAAACAAAACAAAACAAAACAAAACAAAAAATACCACACCGTCAGAAAAATAATATTTTCACTGATAATGTAAAATCTGACACGGAATATCGAGGCCCCCATGCACATGTATTTAATCAAAATATATCAAATAATTTAAAACAAAAAGTCGCTCAACTTGGCATACAGTGTCGTATGCTTTGATTTAACATCAGTTTTGTCAGTGACTTGCGGCAGGTCGGTGGTTTTCTCCGGTCCCCTCCACCAATATAACTTTAACATTATTGAAAGTGGCGTTAAACATTATAAACCAAACCATCAATTTAAATAATATTTCAGTTATATCGCGGTGGTCAGTTTTATTGCAGTTACAGGAAACCGGAGTAACTCAGACCGGTCTGTCGATGACAAACTCAATAACAATGACTCATTCAGCAAGTTTATTTTTTTACAGAAAAGTGTCCATGTCCTTCAGTTGACGCTAAAGGTTGTCCTACATGTGTATGCAGTCATGCAGGTATTAAATCAATATAATTATAAGTGACCAATCGTTTTCATGGGGGGGGGGGGGGGGGGGGNGGGGGGGTGTCAGTTTCGACTGACATTTCATTTCTTGAGTCGTAAATATTGTCATATATTATATTCAATTATGTTTTTACACGAGTTTTATTTTACTCTGTTATTTTTTTATATTATTTCTGAGCCTGGATTTTTTTTTCTCGAAATTCCTTCTTTTCCCCTCCCCCTCCCTGAAAAATCCAATGGTTGCTCCTTCGCAAAGTGCGTCATCGATTATTATAATGTTATACATCTTCCACTCTCTTAAACAATACACTTAAATTAACTAAATTAAATATAAATTTGTATCTAATACTAGAAAACCTTAAACAAATTACAATTTATGTTCACTGAATTAAATATGAATCTGTATCTAATGATACCAAACTGTAAACAAAGAAATGGGGTCAAGGGGTGGGTCATTCTCTATGGGCGTAATTTTGCAAATAAAGATGATCTATCCAGAGTTGTCGTTCCTGCTACGCTACACAACATGTTGGCCAAGTTCGGTTGGAACCCGATAGGAACCCTGGTGTTGGGTTGGGTGACGTCATACTACTATTAATTGGATGCGTGCGCAACTTTCCATTTGGACGCTGTTGTGCGATCTCGGTTAACTCCCAGCATTAATCTAACATTAATCATTGACCACGAACAGGGGGAGAAAATCTGTACATTATATATCAATATGTTCCTGCTTACTCGATTCAAATCGTGTATGATTTTCTGCTTGTTTAAGACAATTGAAAGTTTGAAAAGTCTCTCCCGTGTAGAAACGTAAACACATGTACCATGGTACATACAATATATTTGGCCCATAAGACGATGATTTTCCCTTCCTCATCCGAGATTGACACAGCAATCAAAAGCAAAATCATAAAAAAGTATTGAAATAAACAAAAACATGTGATCAATGTTAAATTTGACAATTCAAGTCTAAAATGATCAAAATACAAACTTACAATTCTGCATCGTTTCCCTCTGACGCCATCTTGGATCTCGAATAACCCTGGTTCGACGCTAGGTTAGAAGAGTAACAAGGTCAAAAGTTCAATTGCGTCTTTATTTCTATTTTTAACACTTTCCCGGGTGGTTCATATGGAACCCGAGTAACGCGAGTTCGATTCCGGGTCCCATTCGAACTTGGCCATGTGTAGCGTAGCAGGAACGACAACTCTGGATAGAGAATGGGGGCGGGTGGGACCTAAGATGAATCGCACAGTTCTCCTAAGGCAACGGATGTGACGGAAATTAGTGCTTGTCTTTTTGCCATCCATCTTGGCCGTATAGACAACTCTCAACAGATCATGACAAGCCCACGTGTTCGTTCCGACCTTATTCGGTATCTTCCTTTTTACTTGTTATTAATTAAAACAACCACTAATTAATTAATATGCTTGCATATCATTAATACCACCGCACCAGTGGTATAATGATTAGCTTTCTCGCCTCGAGTCCGGTAGATCGTGGGTTCAAAGAATATAAAATTGACATTTGTTACTTCTCCGCTAGGTACATAGTATTAAGAAGAAAGAGCAAAGACTAATTGGCTCGGAATCAGAATAATGTGCCTGAGTGAGTGGACATGTCTATCCGCGAACTAATGCGACAGTGAATCAGCACTATAAAAATCTAATTAAATGAGTTGGTCTAGTACAAATTAAATCCGCGGACATCATCATCTCATTGAAAATTAACTTGTTCTCGCCATGATATACAGTCATGGAACATAATTATTCGCCACCCTCGATTTTTTTACTATATATTTCATATAAAACCAAATTAAAAAAAAAAAATTTTTACAGCTATCTCTGGGCAGATTTTTATGAAATTTATTTCAAGATACGCAGAATTCTTTGAATTTTATTTGTTTATCTGATAGTAATTTTTGTCTGCATGGTTTATGTTTTCTGGTGATTTAAACACAAATGTTGATTTTTCCGATTTTATTTTGGTTAAATATATAGCAAATTTGACTTCAGAAAACAAAAAATGTTCTTTAAATCCTAAGAAAATAAAGGCAATCTGACGGAAAATCGTGCTAAAACAAATAATCTTTAAATATTTCTGCTTCTTCTGGTGCAAAAATGATCAAAATCCGTTTAGAAATGACTTCACAATATTTTTTTTTGAAAAATGTGGTTTTATATGAGATATATAGCGTGAAATCGAGGGTGGCGAATAATTATGTTCCATGACTAGCTGAAAAAATTGCTGAGTTGGTGTTAAAAAACAATCAATCACTCGCTATTACATATCGGACATAATCCCCATCATCCCATCGAATGTAATTTGTTCTCGTCATAATATGGCTGAAAATCATTGCTCACTTGGCGTTAAACGACAATCAATCACTCCATTTTGCAAATTAGGTGTGTTATAAATCATATACATGTATAATTAATTAAGTTACAAAACAGATTTAATTTTATTGAGGTTGAAAAGCAGGGGAATGTTGTCGGCCACTAAATTTGCCCCTTTGATTTTAAAAAATATTTTATTGATAGTGAACAAAAATCAGTGGAGCAAATTTAGTGGCCGAGGAGCAAGTCCCTGTGGTTGAAGAGACGGTATTTTGACGACTAATGTGTCTACTTTCAGGATCTTTACCGCTAAAAGGGGAGAATCATAGAAAGCAGACCACCAGTATAACACACAGTCAGTCTACAATATCCCCCAAAGTCTCAAACATTACAGTAACTACAAAACAGTCCAGTGTTCTGACAACTTTAACTTCCGGAATGGTGCATTATACCGGTATGGTATTGTTTACGACAACAAAACCAACAACTGAACACAGAAATGAAATACATGCAACTATAGCCGCCGACGTTAAATCGAACCACGACCAGGAAAAAACATGGAATAATACACCAGAGAATACTCCTGGGGTAATAGATGCACTTTCAGAAAGGTCTGAGAATGTTAATATTTATATTGGAACCATGGCTGGGTTGGCGGTTGTTTTATGTGTTGTTGTCGTATTGTCAATCGGTTTTTTCTATAAATGGAGAAAAGCTGTCGGAAATTTAAAACATGAACAAAATGAACTATATTTCGCAGAAAAATCATTCCGTTTGACTTTAGAAAAACAACCAGGTAGACATAGCAATGAGTCATCAAATTCAGCACGAACTATTTCAACTTGCTCCAGTATTCATCCGCTATGTTCAGAAGATAGTCTGGATTCTGTTTTTACAGTAGACACTCGGAATTCCTCAGATGTTAACATGACCCGAGTTATATCCTCTGGTCCTTCAGAAAATCGTCCTTTAACGCCTTCTGCGCCATTGAATACAACCGGGACAAATATTTTTCAGTACCCACCAGATACATACCACCACGATTACCTCGAGTTGATGTAAATAAATTTCCGATTTAAGAAACATATTTGACTTAATCTATTTTAATAATAAAAAAAAAAAAATCAGAAACGCACCAAAGGTGCGAAAGCCGAGTTGCGAACATGTGGATGGACAATGTGACCTTGACCTTTGACCTACAAACCTCAATATCAATAGACTTCCTCCTCTCACCATCAGGCGTGTGTGTACTAAGATTCATTTAGATCCAACATTTCGTTCTTAAGATATCGTGCGGAAACAAAAAAAAGTGTCTATTTTTTGTCCTAATTTTAGAAGTTGTAACCTTGACCTTTGTCCTACAAACCCCAATATCAATAGCCCCACCCCCCACACCATCAAGCATGTGTGTGTACCAAGTTTCATTTAGATCCAACATTTTGTTCTTATGATATCGTGCGGAAATGAAAAAAGTATCTAATTTTTGTTCTATTTGTGTGCCAAGTTTCATTTAGATCCAACATTTCGTTCTTAAGATATTATGCAGAAACGAAAAAAGTATCAAATTTTTGTTTTATTTTTAGAAGTTGTGACCTTGACCTTTATCCTACAAACCTCATTATCAATAGGCTTCCTCCTCTCACCACCTGGCATGTGTGTACCAAGTTTCATTTAGATCAGACATTTCATTCTTAAGATATTGTGCGGAAACGATTGCACCGCCCGGACGCCCGGACGCCATTCATCATATTATAAGCCGAGTTCGACTTCGTCGCAACTCGGCTTAAAAAAACCACCATTGAATAGATAAATAAAGGGCGAAAATGAAAACAAAAACAAAAACAAATTAAGCATTGAAAAATAAACACAAATTGATGAAAGCGACACATGGTATCAAAAATACTAGTATAAATATGTCTTCATATTTCTGTTGACGTTAGATCTGTGGTTTTTGTGTAGAGAGACTGAGGAATGGGTCATGTATAGTCAGCATGTTCGCCTTAAATGCGGTAAATCGTAGATTCGATCACCGGGTGGGTCTACATAAGAACTATATCATTGGTATTTGCTGCTTTTCCGCTAAGCACACTCCAGTAAGAAGTAAGGAGAACGTTTTGGTTTGGAATCGGAGTAAATTAATGTGTTTGAGTTGAGTGACTTCTTTGTCAGTGAGAAAAACTAGTATTATACAAATAAAAAGCATCTAAGTTTGATGGTTTAGCTAGTTCAAAACAAATATCGGGGCCGTCGTGGCCGTGATCGTTTGGTTGTTGGATTTACAACTACAATGTACATATGCAATCAGTGTCTATCACCATGCACTAAAGTTGTGAGTTCGAATCTCGATCTGGGCGAGGCGTACAACATTATGTGATAACGTTCAAAGTTGTCAGTGACTTGCGACAGGTCGGTGATTTTTTTAGCAATATTTCAGCTATGTCATGGCGAGCAGATTTAGTGATGGAGGAAGCCGGAGTACCCGGAGAGAACCACCGACCATGGACAAGCAACTGGTAAACTTTATCACTTGCGGCTGCGAGTCGGATTACCCATATAGAAAAAATCAGATAAATGCAATGTACATCCACTAAGCATGTTTTGCAGACAATGTATTTCTTCATATATAACATTATTTTCACAACACCAGGAATGAACATGGACCCTACTAACTCGAATAATTCAGCGCCCTCTATCCACTGTCGCTACTGTAGCGACCAGCGGGAGCGTAATATAACGACTGGATTATTCGGGTTAGGACCCTACAGGCCTTTTACTTTAGGTCCAATATTTTAACAAATACTTATAAAAAAAAATGGAGATTGAAGATTATAAACAATAGGTAGATTTAAATCATTTCACGAGTCTTTGTTTCAATTGTTTATTTTGTGTATTGTTGGTTATTATTATTATTATTGATAAAAAGCAAGACAAATTTGAGTCTGGTTTGTATAAATTGCTTATCAATCAATATATACGTATTCTTATTAATAAGACTGTTTAAAAAAGAAAAAAGAAAAAAACAGAAAAAAAAAAGAAGATAAAAGACTGTTTTATGTACTATGGCATTGTGATGTTTTAATGTTGTATGTTTGTATGTCGGTTTTAAAGAGCTTATGTTTTACATGTTAAACCTAGACTTTTTTTTTATATAATTTTTTTTTTAGAATTTTAATCTTTAGTTAGTCCTACTTCAGAACAATAATATGCCATTGAGCACGTTGAGTATCATTGCGAGCTTATGTTATGTTGTTTGTGTCTTGCCGACTTTAAATAAAACTTATTTGATTTGATGGTCTTTTATCATCAAACCATCTTGTGTAAAATACAGCGAAATTACTGAAAATAACAATCAATCAACCAGTCGCTGTCAATACAAGAACGTCCCGTACGTGGATGTAGCCGTAATGATGCTGTCGTGTATAACCATTAAAATGGTCCATGTGTTGTTGAGCGGGATATCGTAAACTAAAGGCAAAAGGGTAACTGTGTGTGAAAATCATGAAATACACACATCATTTATTGCAGTATCATTCGACCCACGGTATTCTCGATCTTGGATTTTGATCTTTTACATGCCCAACCATTGCAGGCACAGACACTTGAGGAAAATATACTCTCTCTCGTCCCTTTAGGTGCTGTCGTGGTATAATGACAATCTCGTTGAGATTAGGATTCCGATGAAATATTCGGTCCGTTTCGAATTCTACAACCGCCATCCTAATCTCAGCGAGATAAGTAATAGTATTACAGTTAGATTTAGAACTACCGGTGCAATCGGTGCCTATCACAACTACATTGCGAATTCGAAGCGTGCGTATGGTGAGGTGTACTCGATACAACCACAGTCGTATCAATTTTAGTCATAAATAGAGAAAAATAGTGAAAATTTAGATGTTGGGGTAATATAATATATTTAAAAGTGTTTAGTCATAAATAGTGAAAATTTAGACAATAGACAATATTTTATTTGCAGGACACATTTACAATAAATGGTTATGGCATAAACTGAAACAATACAAAATATAGATGTTGGGGTAATATAATATATATAAAAGAGTAAACATCAATCAATCAATCTTTTATATATATTGGTCTCTTTTATATATATTATATTACCCCAACATCTAAATTTTCACTATTTTTCTCTATTTATGACTAAAATTCATACGACTGTGATACAACATTGTGATAATTTCATATAGTTTGTTAGAAACTTGGCAGGAAGGTGGTTTTCTACAGTTTCTTCCACAAATAGAACTGACCACCACAATGAAAAAATATTGTTTAACCCCTCCCCCTTTTCGTGTATTATTTTGCCAATTTTTATTAGTTAGTCATAAATTTTCACCTTCGATACATTCTTTTGTCCTGCGTTATTTTCGACTATAAATGTCAAAATGTTACAAAAAATGAGTAAAAAAATTAAAACTGGTGGGGAGGGGGTCCTTTCCCTCAAGTGGCTGACGCTGTAAATGGAGATTGGGAGAAAATCACATTGATTGAGTACACAGGGACTGGTCACAATCGTCACGGGAAATGTCACAAGCTCCTGTAGACATGATAGATAGATACTTCATTTATTCCTTATCACTGTCTCAAGGGCATGTTTTACTGATATAAATATAGAATAACAGCAGGTTTGAAGGTCGAGACAGACATTATCACTAGTATTACAGAGAGTCTAATGGAACAAGCTGCGATACTAGTGATAATGTATGTCCAGACTTTTCAAAAAAGATGTTATTGTCTTCATAAGTAAGGTCATACTGTTTTTTGGCTTGTCCAACATTTTTCATTATTAAATGTCTAAAACAATCTGCTTTCTTTATTTTGTCAAAACCATACATCACCTTTTTTTATCAAACATTATGATCACCACGAGAATTAGACAATTAGTGTATCATGGCTCTCAAGTACCCAAATATAGATCAAGGAAATCCTGATGATGTTCGCTTTTAAATCGAATGTTTTGATTGGACAGTGTATTTTTACATGTTATACATACATAGCTCAAGTCATTTAATACAACAATTGTTGACTTCTGATATCAGTTGACACAATATTTATGTCCAACACATGTTAGGTTGTGTTTTTCTTCTTATTATGTAACCTATTTTGCCAGTTTCCATGGATTGTCCATTTTTTATTGCCCCTTCGGTATTCTATAACATTTATTATATAAGCTGAAAATAATAACTGAAGGATTTGATGTAAAAAAGAATTGTAGTTTGGAAAAAAAGGAACAGGGAGTTATCATGTCCCAGTGTACCTGTGAGTTATGTCCCCCTTTTATTCAATAAGCAAGTGGTATTACATCCATGATCTATTTTTAATGTTTTTAGAGCATTTTGTAAACGGACAAATCTGGTGACTTAGGTAAGATGTCTCATATAATTTACTATACAATGTTAATTTTATGTTATTTAAAACAAATCCACAAATAGAAGACATCATGGCTTAAGCCATAAGGCCAGGGTCTATAGAGGTGGCTACATGATAAATGATTGATTTGATTTTAATTAAATTTTCTTTCTTGTTCTCCTGGGCCCTTTGTAGAACCTCAATATTGAACATCTGTCACACAATGTATTATGGACAAACATTTATTCTACACTGAAGTTTAACGTTTTCCATATAAGTAATTCACAAATAGGTATAGACTATTGATTATTTGTAAATTTGTAAATACAATTTCAGCTAGTTTGACTTCTGTAAAAGGTAAGTTATATGTATTACAATCAAATCTTCTTTTGAATTTAAATAATGAGGAAGTAAATTACAATCATGTGTTTAATTTTCATGCATCGTTGATTATATATTGACTAGAAAATTGAAGAGGATACTGTGAAATGGTTATGGTTATGGGTTATGCTGTTAACGCCACTTTCAACAATATTCCAGTTATATCGTGGCAGTCAGTTTTATTGGTGAAGGAAACGATGTACCTGGAGGAAACCACCGACCTGCCACAATTCACTGACAAACTTTATTACATAATATTGAGTACACCTTGCCATGAGCGGGATTCGAACTCCCAACTTTAGTGGAACTACTTACTAGTGATAGGCATTGATTTCATAGGTAGTTGTAAATCCAACTACCATATGATCACGATCATGACACCCCCCTCATATATTAGAAACTATCACAGTGGTTCAGATTAGGGGACTATTGGAGTATTAACACCCCCCCCCTTTTTTGACCAAATAGCCTATCATTTTAAATCCAGGGAATTCAACAAGATACAGTTACATGTACTCTTCAAGGTATTCAAAATTGTTTCATTAAATTTTAGATAAAATACTCCCTGGAAATATAATTAGTACCAATGATTTTGAGTACTGGCCCCGGTGCCACAAAACTTGAGAATTTACTTAAGTCTGAGAATATTCTCAAATAAGGAAATACCCAAATTTGATTGGCTGAGAACACAGATTTGAGTAAAAAAAGTTTGATAATCTTCATATCTAGATAACTATATTATACAAATTCAAATTCAAATTCAAATAGTTTATTGATAGTAAACCATATATTGGCGTGCATCAAGACAATACAATATAATTATAATACATTACATAAATATGGATATGTCAAGGATTTATATAGTACTATATAAATCCCTGGATAAGTAAAAGATATGCATATAATAATGATATGAATGTATATACAGTTATATAATGAGTTACCTCCCTTTGTCTACTTTATGCTCTGTTAACATGTCACTGCAGTCTTCATGCTAACCCACTTGTCCGAAGCCCGGGACAAGTAAAGCTGGCTTCGGACAAGTGAAAATTATGAAAGAATTTGTTTGAATAAATAGAATTTTCATCTAAATTTTGCTTTTGGGCGAAAGTAGGTGAAAGTAATTAAGGCAAAGACTACTGTCAGTATTTATATCAAATAAGGGTAATAACAAAATTACCGAACACAGAGCAATCTTCCAAAGGAAATTTCAAAACTCATAAATCAATAAACAGACAAAATCAGTCAACAACCGGGAAACTGGAAAACCGCAATGGTCCTGACTTGGTACAGGCATTTCTAAAGAAATGGTGGATTGAATAAGATTTTACGGCGCCAACCTCTCGCTTCCATT
>MJUT01055673.1:649583-687769 GCA_002080005.1 Gigantidas platifrons | reverse complement strand
ACGAGTATTACGAAAATGTGAGTACTTGGTACTACTCAAATGAGGTCGTTTAACACTCATTTTACGCTATGAGTTATGATATACTCATATTTAGGGTTAGAGTAATTGTGTCTAACACTATGTTCAGCAAAATTTAAGTTATATCGTGGCAGTCAGTTACTGAGTGAATGAGTGAGTTATTGTCATTTAACTCAGCAATGTTTCAGCCATATCATGGCGAGAACGAGTTAATTATCAATGAGATGATAATGATGTCCACTTTGTACTAGACCAACACACTTAGTTAGATTTTTATACTTCTAGATCACTGAAACAACAGTCTGTGGATAGACATGTCGCCCCATTCAGACACTTATCCTGATTCCATGCCAACCAGTCTCCTCCTCCTTTATACCAATTTTATAGTCTTTGGTTTTGTTTTTACTTTAATTTGTGTCTAAGTATAAAATTGGATAGTCGTTCATGGTCATTTACATCCATATCATTACTTTAATACTAACAATAGGTTCTTCTATAAGGTCTTGTAAGGGATGTAGGACCATTGTTACAAGTGTGGAAAATTCTGTATATATTTGAGTTGAGCATAATTTAACTAGGGTAAAAACGTTGAATTTCACACATTTGTGAACGATATTCAGATCTCTTTTTTGGCCAAATGGGTAAAACCTATTTTTTTGTAAAATTACAGGACAGTTAATGACATTTCCATAATAACAATGTTTCATTGTATCAACCCCACATGACTGGGGATGTTTTCACAATTTCAATGTTTCAAGGGGCCGTGTGGCTCAATGAGTTAGGTAGTTGGATTACCTAACAACTCATACAAGCCTATAACCAATATGGCATGGGTGTCACACACGGCTTGTAAATTACAAAAAAAGGTGCACTTGACTCGAAGCCACAAGTGATAAAGTTTACCAGTTGCTTGCTCATGGTCGGTGGTTCTTTATGGGTACTCTGGCTTTTTCCACCACTAAAACTGGACGCCATGATATAGCTGAAATATTGATGAAAGTGGCATTAAACATAAAAAATCAATCAATCAATGTTTCATTGTATGAACAACCCCACATCACATTCAGCTACCATATATTAGCTGTCTCGCATGGAAAATCTCCATATTTTATAGTAGAAATAATATATTGACACCCAGCTACACAAATTTCCTTGTGTTTGCGATTTTCACGTTCATTGCATATAAATGGCAATGTGTAACAGCTCCTATTGGGGAAAAACTTGTCTAGGAGTTTGCCATTAGAAATTTTTTTAAATATTTTTAACCTAAATATATTTTACATTTTACCTGAGTACTCCGGTTTCCTCCACCAATAAAACAAACCGCCATGATATACCTGAAATATTGTTGAAAGTGGCGTTAAACACCATAACCCCCTTTATTGATTGTCCATAAGAGGGAAACATTTTGTTATCCTCTTTTTTATTGAGGCAATCTAAATGGCAGACCGTAGACCCAACCCAGCACCATCTTTTAAGTGCATGGTTTATTATTTGTATATATAATAATAACTTGCTCAGATTGAAATTAGCAGCTGGGTATTTCAACAAATAGAATTAATGAGTTTATTCTCATTGATTGTTTACTTAAGTAATATTTTCAATTTTTGAACAGGTTATACGATATAACCTAGTTTGGAGCAGTTTAAGTGAAACGGTTTATGAAAAGCGTACACTTTTCCAAACCATGGTATAACCTGTTCAAAATTTCAAATATTCCTTATAATTTAATTTTTACAACACATTTAATGATTCCTCGATTTTAATTAAGAAATAAATCATGGATTTAAAACTCAAAACACATTCTGGCTTCCATGATTTATTTCGATTCTGATATGTCTAAGAGTACAAATACGGTAGTATACTTTGATTGGAAGACCGTAATTTATATTTACGTTTGAGGACAATGTCACACACAATTTATGCTGCCAAACTCGAGCAGACGATAATTCATCAACATGTACATTTACGACGGAAAAGTCACTCACATTCAACGGGGCATGTGCGAATGAGATTATACCATCGATAAATCGCTCGTTTGTCTACAAAGTGAAAGAAGGACATCATGTCAGAATTAAGATTATTTCATAGGACTATTTGAATTTGTCTGTGGCGAATGAATATGTTGGCGACGTCACAATACCAACCCAGGTTATCATGTATAATCAATGATGCTCCAGACAGATCAGTCAATCAGATTACAGTATTCACATCAAATTAAATTATAATGTTATATCATTTTATTTTAGGTAACAATTCAACAAGATAAGTTATTCGACACATACCTGTCTCATCGTAAAGTAGAAGTTGACAGAAATTTAAATAAACTTGGTACAACGCCTGACAGAGCTGAGTATGTATTATTGTTGCTATAGATACCAGACAACAAACAACCAAAGCTACCATAACCCCACAACAGTCTGTTTCTAAGGCAACACCATCACAATCTACCTGTATCTCTTAGATCACCAAACCCAAAGAGGTCATTTGAGCTATTGCTATCACTTGGCATCCATCATATTTGGCTCGTCCAATCGACCAACATGTCTGCTGTTTCTATAAATAGATATCTGTTTTGTATTTTCTTGTGTATTCTCAAAATTGGTAGTTAATAAAATTATTGGGGAATGATTGCGAAAACTACATTAAATTCTTCTGTTGTTGATTTTTTTTTTTTATCAAAATAGGACATGATTTGTCTTCAGGATAATATTTTACAATATTTAGTTATATGAAATATATATGGAAAATTAGAAGTTTCAGACTTTTGACTACTTTGTAATTGTTACGAACAGTTTTTTCTAGAATATTCTAGTAACAGACTGAAACAACCAACAATCAATTAACTTTCTATACTTTAATGAAAATAACAGAAATTATTTAATGATAATATACAATTACAAAAATCTAATTTATAAAGTTTACAACTGGCCTGAATGTTCACCTTTAAATCCATTGGAATCAATGTCTTTTTCCTTTGCGATATAATACTTCAGTTCCTTTCCTATGAAATTGAATTCCTGTTGAATTAAAATATCCTTTAATTCCAATCCACAAAGTTTCCAAATATTGTACATTGAAATTGTTTATTGTTCAAGTCATGTGATTTCACTTAAGTAAATATATCCAAATACAATGCTCTAAATTCCAGTTGTATACAAGTCCTAAATTTCTAATTGGCTGCTCTCAAATTTACTGCCCCTTGTATAGCTATTTGCACTGATGATGCAAACAAAAAATATTATCTTTATCTTTGTCAGCAACAAACATATTCTCAAGAACAAAATAATACATCTTATTTATGACATATACATAACAATAATAACCATGAGTGTTTTATTTCAGGTGGGAGATGAGTCCTTATCAAGTCAATATTGTTTTATTTCAGGTGGGAGATGAGTCCTTATCAAGTCAATATTGTTTTATTTCAGGTGGGAGATGAGTCCTTATCAAGTCAATATTGTTTTATTTCAGGTGGGAGATGAGTCCTTATCAAGTCAATATTGTTTTATTTCAGGTGGGAGATGAGTCCTTATCAAGTAAATGCATACTACAATCCATTGTATAACAGTATAGTTTTCCCAGCAGGAATTTTACAAGCACCATTTTATGATCCAGAGTTTCCTAGGTACGTTCACAAATATTTTAATAATTATAATCAAACCTGCATTAGTGACCACCCCAATATAGCAATAACTTGTATTATGTGACCTTATTATACCCCCACTCATAGAGAGGGGGCTATATTGCAATCACCTTGTCCGTCCGTCTGTCCGTCCATTCACACTTTCATAACAGATATCTCAGCTTCTACTGGAAGAAATTATTTTATATTTGATATATGGCTTTGGCATGGTGACTTGTACCGTGTCTCCCCTTTCCAGGTTTACCACACTTCTACTTCCTGTTTACCGTGCGACTTACAAATGAACGAGTGGGGGTATTCTTAGCACGACGTAGCGTGCAACATCTTGTATTTATTTCCCTTCACAGTGCATTTCTTATTAATTAAACCTGTATTAAGTGACCACCTGGCTTATGTGACACTATTTTACTGTTCCCTTTGAAAGTCACTTAAGACAGCTTTGATACACTTTTAAATTATTTGGCTTTCCAATCTTTTGATTTTAAGTGTACCTGACAAAGGTTATTCCGGAAATATGTCAGGTGCGCTAAATTTGAAATCTACATTTTTATTACAATCACATAGTCGATACCTCTGCTGGTGGACTAACAGGCCCCGATATTAACATCTGCCCAGGAGTCAGTATTTTGGCATTGACATGTTTTATTAGATATGTTTATTGTCGAAATTTTCAGTTCGTAAATAATGTAATTATTATCAAAACTAGGGTTCTCCTCCCTCAGGCATATGGTGACCTTAGCCGATTTTGGATATCCTCTTAAGGCCCTTTGGTTTTATTACTCCCAAACACTTATTTGGCATTCCTTTCTATCGATTTTGAGCATACCTGATAAAGGTACATCCAGAAATGTGTCGTGCGCACTAAATTTGATATCTATGTTTTTATTAAAGAGAATATGATAGTTAGACAAGTAAAACTTCCTTGATTATTAATTGTTTTTTTTTTGTGGAGATCCTGTGGTATGGGACCTAGTTTTTCTGACGGGCCATTTGGGTATCATAATATATTTAAATACACTCTGCTAGATAATCTAGTCGAGATCTCATTTAGCTCAATTGGTAGAGTGGTTGCCCTTTGGTGCAGAAGGTACAGGGCTCGTTCCTAGCTCAAGATGTTTCACTATCACTACCTAAGGAGTATGTAGGCTCGTCCATGATTGGTTGTTTAAAATATGTGACCTTTGACATGGTTCACTTGATAAAAATGATAAACAAACTTTCTAATGTTAATTAAATTGATGGAATATGTATATTGTAATATACTATCGTTGACTGGTTTTGTGAGAATGGATTTCTCAAAGCAATAAGTCGAAGTCTGAGATGTGAGATTCGATGAGAAGTTCATTTTGAGCAAATCATATCAACGATATCATGTTTACTGAGGATTTGGTGAGATGATGTCGCGTCAAAGTCACATAGATATCAATAATAATATATTTATCACTTATCGCTTGATAATAGATATTATTATATGACTTTAGATAATGTCTTTTTCTGATTGGCTGACGTCCCTAGTAACGATCTTTGATAAATCATTATATTCACCTTGTGTGATGTCACGCGAGGTGAATATAACATTCCACCAAGCTAAACCAAAGAAAATGTTGTGATCAAAGCTTATTTTAAGAGTGAAAGAAACATATAAAATGTGTCATATAATAAAACAATTAATGACTTTCAATTCCGTGGATACCAGGATTTATTAACCCAAAAATAATATATTTACCCCGGCCCCTGGCCTCGGTAAATATAATATTCTTGGGTTAATAATATACAATTATTGACTTTTAATGAGGTCTACTCATGACTATACCGGCCTGATCATTGATTGATTGACTGAGGACAACGGCCGAGGTTAATCAATCATTGACCAGGTCCGTATAGTCATGAGTAGACTGAAATTAAAAGTCAATAACTGCTTTATTAAATAATAAATATAGATTCTCCTTCAGTTGCCCGTGGGTTACGATATTTCTCCAATCAAGAGAGTTAAATTTAAAATTTTAACCACAAGCCGTCACTTGACATCTTGGCTTTGGTTGGTCGGTGGGCAAGCCCGAATATACCTCACACGAAGTGTACTCAATAAATGCACATTTTTAAGCACTTTTAATATCATAAGACAGAAAATGGTAGTTAATAATTTTCTGTGCAAATATTTTATAAAACAGTTGAATCCGCCGTGTCTGTAAACACAGTTTTCCGGAAATTCACGAAGTGAACTTACGGACATTGACGAAAAGGCATGTAATAACATTCCGGAAGCAGTTAATAGACTTGCTTTATCAGCCTGCTTGGACCATTCTTGTGAAATGGGTGAAATAAACATGATTCCTCTTATTATTCTAAACAAAACTCAAAGTTTTATTACGGGGTAACATTTTAGCTTTATCATCTACAAGTATATGATAAATCAGATTTTTTTGTATCCACCTCATTAAAAGTCATTAATTGTATATTATTATATTGCAATAAATATTTCTATATTTAATCCTTTATAAAAAATCGTGCAATATATTCTTGTATTTTACTGTTGGTCTCATCATCTTTGTAAGATCCTAAAAAAATACTGGTGCGTTCTGAATGTCATTTCTCATATTTTACTCTCCCCAGTCGTCTGAAAAGTTAAGATGACGGAGAATGACATCGCCTTTCTTTTAAATAGAGGGGAACTTGTTGAACCCCACGAAATAAAATAAAATTCATTTTGCACTAGTGCAAATATTAAAATATTCTTCCTAGTGCAATATAGTAATGATAAATGAAAAAATCATATCTTGACAGTATTAATAACACTTCTGAAGAAGATATATTTATTACTTATGCCATAACTAATTGACGAGTTTCATTATCAAAAATATGTAACGGATGACCAAATAACGCAGTAACTCATGAATGCACGCAGCACATGAGTTAGTTACAACTTTATTTGGTCATGAGTGACATATTTTTGATAATGAAACTCGTCAATTAGTTATAGTATTTATTATATAGATAAAAAAATGTTTCGAATCGAATTTAATATAAAATTAGTTTAATTGCACTATATTACTTGTGTAGTGTAGAATTACAGAATTTGCAGAGTTAAGTAAAAACGATAATTTCACAGTGAAATTATTGTTTTTAATTTCACTCACGCTATATTTCGTGCCATTTTGTTGTTGAAAAAGTAGTTCTGACAACGAAATGGCACAAAATATAGCGAGAGTGAAATTAAAAACGATAATTTCACTGTGAAATTATCGTTTTTATTTAACTCGGTAAATTCTGTAATTCACAGCTATCTATATAATAATATATAATAAAAGGGTTAGGCCACGCCAAATTAATACCTCGTTCGTCGGATTCGCCGCATGTATTTTGATGTCGACAAGAAAATTTTATTTTTTATTTTTCCCAGCGTCAGTTGCGGAACCGCCCTCATCCAATCCAAAATTTAGAATAAAAAAATTCAGTCACTTGTACATTTGACAGAAAGGTGCCTAAATAGCGTAAAGAAACATTAAATATCAGTGAAAAATGAAGTAGCGGAACACAAAATACAAAATGGGCAAGCTTTTTGTTATTTCCGTCGTGTCTCAGAGACAATCAAAGAAACTAATTAACAATACAGCGTTGGAAGTAGACGATATGGACATTTATAGAACTATCCGAAATAGTAAAAAGCAGACCCCAATGTCAAGAGATTTTACAGGTCTACAGTTACGATGAGATCGTCAAAATCCAAAATCACATAGCAAACGCAGGCATCCGCTAGTATTGAAGTGTCCCCCAAACATGAAAATCGGCACATGCAAATTTATACAATTCCACATTTCTTCCATAAAGTCAATCCCCAAAACGTCACCCTGTGATCCACATAAATCAAATGCCTTTGCTGTTATGCTAGTGGAACAGAATGAGCTTCAGCTCCCCCCCCCCNAAACCAGTTGATGAGAAGCTCAGTGGTCCACAACAACTTCTTTCTGATATTATCACTTGGATATCAAATTTTGATTAAAGCAACTTATTTTTTTTCACTAATATTATTGAGTCTTCTCTTTAAATTGCATTAATATTTGAACATTGAAAAGTGGAAATTCAGTGTTCTCCAATGCTACCATGGTACTATGTTTTGTAGCATAGTGATATATTTTCCTCCCTGTAACTATCTCAGACGATTTATAACAGAAATTTTAAGAACATATTTACCAGAAAACAGTTCAATATTTTTTCATAGTCATATTTGAACTTTTGAATTTCTGGGGAGAACACTGGACATTCAAGTATAACACACCATGAAGTTCTTATATACCGTACTTGGAAATGAGTCTTTGTTAGAGAGATGTTAATTGATCAATTACCATATTAAAACTTCACTTGCAAATAAACAAATACACGATTTCAACTGTTTTGTAATGACTTTATATATATATATATACAACTTCTAGTCAGGATGACTTTTTTTATTACCGTATATACAAGTTTTTATTATTCCAAGATGGAAATATGTTGTTACTTCTTTTTTACATTTGTTTTTTTTTCACAAGTAAAAGATATGTTCTTGGAATATCTGTGTTTTATTTGCTAAAATATATCAACAGTGCATCAAATAATCTAAGTACACTATGGGCTTCCTGTATCATACTGTACACTCAAGTGCCAAGATGAAGTAAGCCTTTCCTGTGTATTAAAAGACATTGACTTCATTCATGACAATTATACCTGCATTTCTATGTAACTTTAGGATCTGCAATTAAAGAAAACTACATGCACTAATCTATGAGACTTGTATCCACAAAATTCTAATCGCTCGCTCAATTTTTTATCTTTGGCCAGATTTTATTTTTTTTAATTAAAAAAAAAAAATCACTCGCTTGTTGAAAAATGCTTCCCCTCCAAAAAACCCAATTTTGAAAAAAAATAAAAATAAAAAAATTGCGCTCGCTCGTTACCATATTTTTCGCATGGTTGTCCGAAGAACTAGAAATTAATTTGGAGTGGCCTTATTGCATGAATATGCTCGTGCATTATGATATACTGCTCGGAACAATATTATACAGTTATTTAATGGGTGTGGATGCAATAGACCAAACTATCTGTCCTGAGGTGCTGGGAATGACCAAGTGTTCTATTGCACGAGGCCAACGGCCGAATGCAATGGAACACTTGGTCATTCCCAGCACCGAAGGACAAATAGTGTGGTCTATTGCATCCACACCCATTAAATAACTGTTTTATTACCTAATTACGTTCTTTGTGTTGGAGGAATCCCTGTTATTTAGGATATTATCCAGCTCTTCGTCCTCCACGGACTCAAATCGTTTGGCCATTTTTGTTGTCGTCTGCAAATAAAGCATCTGATTCACTTTTGCGTTTTACTTAATGTCAATTCATCGTTGTGTGACTTAAATTAATTTATACTCTTATCCAATGAAAAAACGGTTCAAAGGTCAGTTCAATAGTCTGTCATGCAATAGTCTCTTGAAGACTATTGACGCGTCAATAGACAACAGGGGAGCAAAAAACGCAAAACTATCTTAAAATATGTAGTTACTTAATAAACAAGAAAAAAATTACAATTAGGTAATAATCACCAATATTCATGCAATAACCCTACATTATCATATATTATACTTTATGTTTTTATTTTCCCTATTTGTCTTTGTTAGCACAGCAGGTCAATATTTTCGTATATTGACCGGTCAATATTTTAGTATATGGACCGGGCCTGATCAATATAATGTTTTCTTCCGGATTTTGTCCGAACTCGTTTTTTGTCTTAGATATATACAATAACAAAAACATGTCGTCTGACAGATTTGCATGTATTGAGTATAATATAACTAATAGTTCATGGCACTTCGAGCCAAATGGTCCTTAGTGCCATGAACTATTTGTTAAATACTTGTAGATAATATAGCTTAATTTTTACCCTGGGATACCCTGGGATAAAACTTGGAGTTTTGTTTAGAATAGTAAGAGGAATCGTGTTTATTTCGCCAGTTTCACAAGAATGGCCCAAGCGGGCTGATTAAGCAAGTTTATTAACTGCTTCTGGAATGTATTACATGCCTTTCTGTCAATGTTCATGAATTTCCAGAAAACTGTGTTTCCACTGTTAAAGTATATGATAAACAGATCATAACATGGCATATTTCATATCATACCCTTTCTCAGTCCATGTTCATATATATATATCATGCATGACCTAGGGCTTATAAAAGGTATGATATGAAAAATGCCCTGTAATAATCTATGCTTATTGTGTGCAAAGATCAAAGAGAAAATTATAAATAATTTATAGTGTAGTTCATCAGTGATTTTATTTATATTGTAGGTCGTATTCGTTTGGAGCTGTCGGGGGTGTAATTGGACATGAAATGACCCATGGATTTGATGATCAAGGTTATATTAAAATTAAATATCTATATGGGCTGTCATTGTCATGATCATATGTAAATTACTGTAAATCCAACTACTAAAGTTGTGAGTTCAAACCCTGCAGTAGAAATTTCTTTGGATAACACCAAGCAAAAAATTTAGTTCATTCTTAGTTAACTTCAGTTCTGAAAATATTGGTGAATCACATCATTGAGTCACAACTGAAACTAGAACTCATCTAGGTTTGTTTGTTGTAACGCCATTTTTGAACAATATTTCAGTTTTATCGTGGCAGTCAGTTTTATTGGTGGAGGAAACCAGAGGACACTGAGAAAACCACTGACCTGTCACAAGTCATTGACAAACTTTATCACATAATGTTGTACTCCGCCCTGATCAAGATTCAAACTCACAACATCAGTGGTGATGGGCACTAATTGCATAGGTAGTGTAAAATCCAACTACCATGCGATCATGACCATGACAGCCCCTCTAGAACTCATCTAGGAGAGATACAAGGATCTCTGTAGCTTTAACTTAATCTGGTTAACTCGAATAAAATCATTGGTCGTTTCAGCTTTGAAACAATGACTGTGGAATATACAGGTTGAGGGGATATCTAACCCCCAATCTTCTAAATATAGACATGTCAGCAACAGAAACAATTGTGAATCTAGGTCCTAGCTGAAGACAGGCACACTAATGTGATGGTGTTAAACCTGTTAATTAGGATATCAACCATCCACCATCCACCATAGTAAGGATAGTGAGTTTCTATGAACTACGAAGGAGATATTTTAAATTTTAAATAAGCAGCTTGAAAATCAGCAGCATTGCCTACAAGTATATTGTTAGAGTTATGTCCCTTGTTGATATAAAAACAAATGTTCCTTCCTAAAAAAATAATATCAAATTTATATTGAAATCTGTGTATTTGTTGTTACAAATGTTTAATGTAGCAATGGCTATTTATGTAGTTGATTTTAGCACATTTGCATTTAACCGCATCGTTGGTGTAATGGTAAAGTGTGCTTACCGTGAGTCCTGATCAGGTAAAACCAAACACTGAAATTGGTATTTGTTGCATCTCTGGTTGGCTCAGAATCAGTATCATGTTTCCATGGTGATTGAATTGAGAGGCAATTTGTTCTCACTATAGCATAGTGGATAAATTGCTCACTTGGCATTAAACTCATCACTCATCACTCACTCACTCACACTAGCATTTGTAGTCCTCAGCATATGTCAAAAGGCCATACAGTGTTGACATTTTTGTATACATTTATTATCCTTTAAACAAGTAGTATGAATCCAAACACAAGATGAAGCTTTATTGATTAATAAAAAAAAGACAGCTCAATCTTATTGGTGGATTGAATCATAGATCCAGAAAATGATCTAAAAACAAATGTCGGTCATGACTAAAATCTTGACATAAATATTCCGGAAATAAACTGAGAGGTCAAGCCTTTCGGTCATAAAACTTCAGTGTATGATTTTGTTTTCATACTCCAAAACACCAATCAGAAGAGGGGGCCTGGGTGGCTCAATGAGTTAGGTCGCTGGATCTAACAACTCATACAAGCCTATCACCAATACGGCATGGGTTCGCGTCCGGCTTTGTAAATTACAAAAAGGGTGCACTCGACTCACAGCTGCAAGTGATAAAGTTTACCAGGTGCTTGCCCATGGTCGGTGGTTCTCTCCGGGTACTCCGGCTTCCTCCACCACTAAAACTGGTCGCCATGATATAGCTGAAATATTGTTTAAAGTGGCATTAAGCACCAAAAAGCAATCAATCAGTCAAAACCAATCAGAAGAAACTATTTATTTTATAGTGTTCCGATTGGCCTGTCTTTTCGAGTACAAGCACAAACTTATTATCAAAAGTTTTATTACCTCAAGGCCAGCCATCAATGTGTGTTAGGTAATGAGGCAGATAAAAAAAAATGTGCAGATTACTAATATATAGTAGACAATCATCATTGGTTTTTTTTTACGTTGTAGGACGACTTTATGACAAGTATGGTAATTTAGAGAACTGGTGGTCCAACAAGTCTACTTTGGAATTTAAAAAGAAATCTCAGTGCATGATTGACCAGTATTCAAAATTTACATTCCAGGGTAATCACGTAAGTGTTATCAGTCTGTCGAGCACTTTTTAGCTTAAAAAAATTAGGAAATCAGGAGGGTTTTTAGTTAAAAATCAGGAGATTATCAGGATTTTTTTTATATGAAAAGTGATAAAACCATACAAAAAAAAAAAAAAAAAATGGCTGCCTTCCTCCCCTCTAAGTAAGAGCTTTCAGGTCATAATATATAAATTTAAGCATGGTGTTTTTGATTCCAGATGAAGGTCATTATTAGAATGTCAGAATGTAATTGGCAGACTAAAAGGTCTTTAACTTAGGCCATTTTCCTCACCTTCTATTGATAAGATGCTTTACACTAAAATAATTTCAACATGTTATTTTTTTTTTGTGGGGAAAAAGTTCAAAATCAGGAGTTATCAGGAGTTTATCTAATAAATTCAGGAAAAAATCAGGTAAAATATGGAAAATCAAGAGTCACTTGACAGACTGTGTTATATATAGATGATTTGGACATTTTTCCTTTGATCTCACCGGGTGATATTGTCAGTATCAATGAACTGACTGTGATTTTGTCAGTCTGTCAGTGTGACATCAGACATGTGATAACTTTTAACAGCAATAACATCAGTTTTGAAGGTCTTGACATACATACATTATCACTAGTTATCACATCTCATCCTATTGGACTCACTGTGACTATTCACCTGATGTCATGTCCTTTTACTTTGGGGGGGGGGTAATGACAGTTTAAGCACTTGGTACACCTTAAAAATAGGATATCCTTCACATATTTAAAGGATCTCAGTGACCTTAAATGGGATTTACGGTAACTTCTGAAAAAAAGCCTAAAACTACTCATATGAGTTTTAATCTTCTTACTCACTTCAAATATTAAGATTTCCTTACACATATTGAAGGCCAGTGGTTTCACTGATCGGTTCATTATGCAGACTTTCCTCCCCAAATAAGTCTGGTAGTCTTATATAAGCTGGATAATTGCCAGAAAATGACAACAAATGTAAATTGCCCTAACCTTATCATAAAACCAAAGTCATTGGAAGTTCACATCAACATTCCAAGTATCCAACACAAATTACTCAGTTCTGTTCATTGTGTCGCCTGCATTACGCAAAGGCGACATATAGGGATCACTATCCGTCCTCTTGCGTCGTCGTCGGCATCACAAAATAATTTCTGTCACATTTTTCTCAGGAACCACACAGGCCAGCTTCTTGATATTTAGCACAGAGCATCAGTATGGAGAACTGTATCGTGTAAGACAGTTTCGAATCTGCCGCATGTCCACTTCCTGTTTGACGGAACTTAGAATATTTTTGATATAAAAATATTTGTCATAAAATAATTTCTGTCACATTTTTCTCAGGAACCACACTTTTTCATCATAATGTTACTTTCAATGATGAAGTAATCTAAAGAAAATAAGTTTGCAGGCTACACATGTCTTCCCTGGAAGACTTACCACTAAGTTCAAGATATAAAAGGATTTAACACTGGATCGATAAAGAGGGCAAGACGGAAAAATCTCAGACACCCAAAGGAAAGATTTCTGGTCTCCAACGAGGCTCCGCCGGGTTGGAGACTAATAGAAATCATTCCCGTAGGTGTCTGAGATTTGTCCGTCTTGCCCTCTTACTGGTGTTTGATTCTTTTTCTCACTAATTTAACAAAATAATTCCACATTTTTATCTCTACATTGTTTACGCCGAGCGATATTTTTATGACGTCACCTGTTTGTTATTTTGCAAAACGTAACATTTTTACAGGAAAAGTAGCGTGAAATTCTTATCTCACCCACGGGTTGAGACAAGGATATCTCGCACATCTAAAAATAGGAACTGTGTTGTCTCATTAGTGAGAAATAACTAATAAAAAAAAGACAGAATGGAAATTTTCTAATGGATCCTTTTCCTTTTACATATATTTTTTATTACCTGTAATACCAACAAGACTTTTACTGGAGGGCAGGTGTCTTATAGGAACTCAGGAACCTGGTGTTTTGGTTGGGTCTGTGTTGCTTATCTTCTTAGTTTTCTGTGTTGTGTTGTGTCCAATGTTGACTATCTATGTTTTGTGTCTTGTATCCATTGTTGCCTACATCTTTGTATTGTCCATTCTTAATTGCCCCATCAGTTTTCTGTAAGGTTTATTTACACAAATGACAATACAATATTTCTTACAAAAGCTTGATTCTGTTTGGCTTTTTATCATTGCAATGAAAAATTTATGGCTTTTGCGTAAGGAAAAACATGCAAATATTTTGGTGGTTTCTATTTTCATTTGTATTTGTTACTTCTCTGCTAAGCATGCCGCGTTAAGGAGAAAGAGCAAAGACTGGTTGGCTCGGAATCAGGATAATGTGTCTGAGTGGGGCGACATGTCTATCCGCGGACTGTTGTTTCTGTGAGCTAGCACTATAAAAATCCAACTATGCATGTTGGTCTAGTACAAAGCAGACCACATTATCATCTCATTTAAAATTAACTTATTCCCGCCTGATATAGCTGAAGAATTGCTCAGTTGGCGTTAGACAACAATCACACACTCATTCATCAATAATTTGCAAGAAACAGCATTTTCCAAATAGATACTCATTAACCTTCCTGTCAATAGGATGAGTTTGAGTTGTATATTTGTTTCACTCATGAAATTGATTGAATTGCTCTTTAAAAAATGGGGCGTTTCCCAGTAATAGAGGCATATTTCTATAACCAGACACAAAATCAACAAAGCATGACAATTTAAAATATGAATGATTCTGTTTTTAATTTTAGATACTAGGGGAGAGAACTCAAGGAGAAAACATGGCTGACAATGGTGGTGTTAAGTCTGCTTACACAGCTTTCAGTAATTGGAAGTCTGATATAGATCAGAAACAGTTTCCAGGATTAGATTATACACCTGAACAGCTGTTTTTTATTGGTTTTGGTCAAGTGAGTATTAATTTTTAGCTCACCTTGCCTAAGGCAACGTGAGCTATTACCATCACTTGGTGTTTGTCGTCGTCTGTCTGTAAATTTTTCACTTTTTAATCTTTAAACCCATTAGCCAAATGAACTGAAACTTGGTAGGAAGCATATATGTAAGATTCTCTATAGAGATTGCTCATTTCGTCCCGATCCGTTCACAAACATGGCCACCACAGGCAATTTTTATTTCTGAATGGTTGATTTCTAAAAAATCTTCTCGTCTGAAACCGCTTGGCCAAATGAACCGAAACTTGGTAGGAAGCATCTATGGAAGATCCTCTATAAAGATTGGTAATTTCGGCTCGATTCGTTAACAAACATGACTCCATAGGCAATTCTTGTTTCTGATTGGTTGATTACTAAAAAATCTTCTCCTCTGAAACCGCTTGGCCAAATTAACGGAATCTTGGTAGAAAGCATCTATGGAAGGTCCTCTATAAAGATTGCTCATTTCGTCCCGATCTGTTCACAAACATGGCCACCACAGACTATTCTTATTTCTGATTGGTTGAAAAAAATCTTCCCCTCTGAAACCGAGTAGCCAAACGAATGGCAATTTGGTAGGAAGCACCTAGGAAGGTTCTCAAAACAGAATAAAAGGTGAGCGAAACTGGCTCAGCCCACTGAACCTCTAGTTTAAATTTGATCTCCGATGAGAAATCCAATGTCTGGTTTTTACCTATTTATTCTGTACACTTTTGTCAAAGAGATCTACTATGTTTTAGTTCAAATTAGCTTATAAGTATCGAATAATTTAAGTTGACAATAACTAGAAACTGACTGTAAACTTAAGTATGTGTACGTCCCATAAGCTATTTAAAAAAAAAAAGACCTGTCACAGTATATGTAAATACTATGAAAGTTTTATTATTTATGTGGTAATAATTTTATTTGATGTGAATACTGCAATCTGATTGGCTGATATGCCTAGAACAACATTGGTTATACTTGATAACCTGGGTTGGTATTGTGACGTCGCCAACGACAAGTTCAAATACTCCCATGAAATAATCGTAATTAAAATCAAAGAATCATTAAATTTTGTTGTAGAAATTAAATTATAAGGAATATGTTTAATTTTTGAACAGTTTTATTCAGGGTAAACTGTTTTAAACTAGATCATATTGTATCAGCTATTCAAAAATTGAACATATTTCTTAAATAATCTTTTTAGATTTCATGGTTCACTAAAACAATGTTAAAGCTGAAATGTCCTTTTTTTCTGTCAGGATAAAACTGCATTGTGTTGTTTTTTTCTGTGAGAATAAATTGAAATCGTGATAAAACAAGATTATTATTTTGATCCTGCACTTGTTGAGCAACGGTAAGAAATGACAACAGTATAAACACTGACTTCATAGAGGACACCATCATTTTTTTTATAAGAACAACGTTTGTTTCTGCTCTTTAGACAATTTGGAAAATGTTTGTTTTTTTTACATATTTCTAAAGTTCATACAAATAATTTTTTTTATTTTCCGAAAATGTGTGTATATTGTCTATACATCTATCGAATATATCTACAATCGCTCTACTTTGTGTGTTTTTTTCTTCAGATATGGTGCTCACGTTATACAAAGGCTTATGCAAAAACATCAATACTGACAGACGTCCATTCTCCATCTCCTGTCAGGTACGTATGATCTACCTCCTGTTCCAGTCAAAGTCAAATTGAAAAAAAAAGGTGGAAGGGGGCAGGAGGGTTTTTCAGGAATAGGGGATATAACATTTTAAAGCTTGTCATATTGAAAAGTATGACCTTGAAATTTTGGAACCACCACTTTCCAATACAGGAGTGAATGATTGTTGTTTAACACCAACTTGGCAATTTTTCAGCTATATAATAGCGAGAACAAGTTAATTTTCAATGAGGTAATATTGAGATCTGCTTTGTACTAGACCAACATGCTTATTTGGATTTTTATAGTGTTAGCTCACTGAAACAACAGTCCGCGGGTGGAGATGTCGCCCCACTTGGACACATTATACTGATTCCGAGCCAACCAGTCTTTGCTCTTTCTCCTTAATGCTGCGTGCTTAGTAGAGAAGCAACAAATACCAATTGTATATAATCTTTGGTTTGACCCAATCGGGGCTCGAACCCACGATCTACTGCACTTGAGGTGGGCAGTGGATGAGTTAAGGTGTTTAATGCCACTTTCAACAATATTTCAATTATATTGTGGCAGTCAGTTTTATTGGTGGAGGAAATGGAGTACACGGAGAAAACCACCGACCTGCCGCAATACACTGACAAACTTTATCACATAATGTTGTATCGAGTACACCTCGCTATAAGCACGATTCGAACTCACAACTTTAGTGGTGATAGACACTAATTGCACAGGCATGTGTAAATCAGGTTTTTCTCAAAGTAATATGAAAGGCAAATATCGTGGAATTTTTTTATTAAATATTTTCACTTAATTTTAATTAAAATCAACTGCATAACATTAAAAATCCTCTCAAAAGCAGATTTTAAGAGCAAATCGCAAAATATTTGACAGCAGATAATTCTGTTTTCCTGTAGAGTAATGCAAAGGATATGCGCGTGACCCAAGATTTGAACTCTTGCGGGGAGATTATCGCTCATGCGCAATGTTCAGTTGATGAAAAAAAAATAAAAAAATATATTCCGTGTGTACCACATAAGAATAATTGCAAAAAAAAAATTATTGGTTCACACGACATGAAACAGATTCCTCAATAATCATTGTCAGGAATGTGTGCGTGCTTACCTCAGCATCCATGATTGTTTATCTTTTCTTCACGAGGTCATGATCGCCAATCATCGGAAGAAAACAACCAAAAGTTAATCAGTCTCCACAACAATGGTGAGGGTGATAAACATGCACACAGATTTACAGATTTCTAGTTGTTGGGAACATATTTCTAGTTGTTGGGAGCAGATTTCTAGTTGTTGGGAACATATTTCTAGTTGTTGGGAACATATTTCTAGTTGTTGGGAGCAGATTTCTAGTTGTTGGGAACATATTTCTAGTTATTGGGAGCAGATTTCTAGTTGTTGGGAACATATTTCGACTTGAAACATGCATGAATAGCTTAGTAAAGGTACCGCCGTATTCCAAATTGAATTTTCAGGGGAAAATTTTCTTCACCCAAAACTGGCGTAATATTACTTTAATATTATACAATTATCCCTTATTTGAGGTTTGCAAATTCAGAGTTGTCAATCCGAAAAGGGGGGTTTCTTCTCAGAGGTCAGCTTTATTGTTCAAGGAAACCGGAATACCAGATGAAATCACCGATCTGTTGGTGTCACATTAAGCTAAATCGTACATGGACTGGATTGATTAAATGATTGGTGTTTAATGCCATCTGTAGCAATATTTCAGCTATGTCGTGGCGTTACACGGACTGGAACAAAACTTTGTACTTAAACTGTGATTATCACTAATTACATAGATAGATATAAATCCACGCTCATGTTAATTCTTAACATTTAAATATCAGTACCCACTTCAAGCTGATTTTCGTAAAAGATCCCTTTGGAAATAAGCTAAATGGATTTCATGGGTTATCCTTAGTTTGAGATTATTCAACATTCAAGAAGTGGTATTGAAATTTCAATTGTGTACCAAATTTTTACTTTCAGTTAAATAAAAAAAAATTGAATCACTTTTAACCTAAATATAGTTAACCTTTGACCTTCTTACCGATAATGTACATTATCTAACATTTTGTACGTTTTCCTTTGAATTTAAAGAAAGTCTGATACAAGGTTTCTGATACAAGATGTTGTATCACCACACTGTTGTGATAAAAAAATGGCACAATGTTGCACGAGACCTTCCGTACTGAACTATTTTGTCATGACGTCATATCATTGGAATGTGGGTAAAACACATCAATGTGAGCAACGTGAAAAAAGCAATAGAATGAACGGCAACAAATAAACATGACGTCATGGACAAAATGTAGTCTGCCTCAGAGTATTGTACAAATTTGTTAATCTTATTTCGACCCTTGTTATTTGCTTAAAATTTGTTTTTATTGAAATATTAGATAAGCTTATTACATACATACTGTGTTTGTACAATATTCTTGCCTGTTGTGTGCACAAACCGCATCACAACTGATAGCGACTCGTAGTGATACTGGTTCACACAACAGGCTCGACCTGATACAAAGTCTTGTACCACCACACTATGTAAGTAATGGGTATATAGACAGATTATGTATAGTATGACTTTCTTTTTATTTTCAGACCAAATGGTATAGCTATCAATTCTAAAGCATTTTCTGAAGCATTCCAGTGTCCTAAAGGATCTCCAATGAATCCAGAACATAAATGTAAAGTTTGGTGACGGAATAATGTACGGATTTTTTTTTTTATCTCTGTAATATCGTATTTTTTTTATATCTGTATTTTTTGTTGATTTTTTCGAACAGTACAAAAAAAGTACCATTTGAAAATCTTTTTTTTTTTTTTTCAATAATAAAAATCGTTAGTTTATTGAGATGGAATTTGATAACATTAACTTTTCACAAAGATTTTAAAACAAAATTTAGAACAATTTATGGTTGCTTTTTTTTGGGGGGGGGGATAAAATTTTTTTTTTTTTTTTGCAGTAAAAATGGTTAATTTATTTAATTGAAGTTTGATAACACTAACTTTTCACAAAGATTAAAATATATATTCAGAATATTAATTAATGCTCATAATATGTTTTGTTTCCAATACATTTTTATTTACTTATTCCTTTTTTCTGTTATTTTTTTATTTTTCTTTGCTTATTTTCTCTATTTATTTTTTTATGATGTTGGCTCTTCCTAGGATAGTTTTAAAGTTTATAAAGACTTGTGATATCTCTACTGGGATGATATTTTTCAGTTATTTACCTGATTTCAGCTATTTTTCTCTGAAAAGTGTTTTCTGAAAGTTGCTGGACATGGTCAGAACATGTCAAAAATGACAATTTTGAAAGAAGTTGTAGATGGTTTCAGCTATTTTTCATTGATTTCAGTTATTTTATTTTCTTACCAGGATCATTCCTCTCTCTTAAGTGCAATTATGTCACACAAGAAAGCTATGCAAAAATTTGGGTTACAACCTAAATTATATGATTATTTGTTTGTCGTTTACCTATGCAATATTTTATATAAATATAAGTAGGTAAGATGGATGGAATTTATTAATTTTTTTCAAAACCCACTAAACAAAGCAGTTTTGTATTAAAAAAATATTATTTCTGATCAAAACACTTTTTTTTTATTGAAACTACAGTCAGGTATTTGCACGATTAACATACTATCGTTTATATGTTCTGTTGGATATGGACTTTTCATCACATCTCGGGCTTTTCCTTCGGTGTATTAAATTGTCAAGACTTTTTCTTTTGAAGCATGTTGTAAAATTATAATCCCAAGTCTTCCATGATATCATAAACATTTGTTTTCTTATTATATAGATTGGTGTGAAATTGCTGCAGAATTTAGTGAAATAAATCTGATATAATATTTCACATGTGAAATAACAACTTACTTTTGTCTGCCCCTACTTTCGTACAAATTTTGTTGTATTTTTCACTTGTGAAATATATTCCTGATAATTGAAAATCAGGATTTGTTTTCAGTGTACCCTATTTATTCCAGTATTTTGAACAATTTTTTATGTTTTAAAAGAAATTCCATTTTGTCAGAAGATTGTGATAAATAATGACAAGAGTTGTAAATTTTTGTATGTGGTTGCATAATATTTTACGCTTTGTAATACTCATGTCAGTTTGTATGCTTCACAAATACAGTCAAATCTGCCTTAAACTAGTCAAATCTTCCTTAAAATACAGTCACATCTACCTTAAAATACAGTCAAACCTGCCTTTAAAATAGTCAAATCTTCCTTAAAATACAGTCAAACCTGCCTTATAATACAGTCAAACCTGGCTTTAAAATACCGTCAAATCTTCCTTAAAATACAGTAAAACCTGCCTTAAAATACAGACAAACCTGCCTTTAAAATAGTCAAATCTTCCTTAAAATAGTCAAACTTGCCTTAAAATAGTCAAACTTGCCTTAGAATACAGTCAAACTTGCCTTAAAATACAGTCAAACCTGCATTAGAATACAGTCAAATCTGCCTTTAAAATACAGTAAAACCTGCATTAGAATACAGTCAAATCTGCCTTAAAATACAGTCAAACCTGCCTTTAAAATACAGTAAAACCTGCCTTAAAATAGTCAAACTTGCCTTAAAATACAGTCAAACATGCCTTAGAATACAGTCAAATCTGCCTTAAAATACAGTCAAACCTGCATTAGAATACAGTCTAATCTGCCTTAGAACCTGCCTTAAAATACAGTCAAACATGCCTTTAAAATACAGTAAGCCTTAATATACAGTCAAACCTGCTTATATGACACCTCTGCTATACAAATCACTGTCTATAAAGTACAGTATAATTTTCCCATTAATGAATAATGCCTATAATTTTAACAGTTAAAGGGTAAATTTTCAAGTTCTCTCGAGTGCCATTTATTTACAGGTTTTACTGTATAATTGATAATTATTGAAATTGGGATTTTTCTACAATAAATACTGTGAAAACTGTAAAAACCTGATAATATTTATGCAATAAAACATACTCTGGGTAATGATAATTTATTGCAATACAGTGGTAAAAGTTACTTTTTAAAATGATGTAAATTCTAAGCAAGCAAACTGCTTTAACAGATGACATATATGTAGTCATTTTATGCAATTAAAACCATTTAAGAATCCTTATGTTTCATGTACATGAACAGTCCACAATAAATATTAAAGCATTTATACAATGTAAAATATGTGCAATAAATCAGTCCAAAATATTGCACATCATTTAAATAGTATTGCATTTAATGTGAAGAAGAAAAGCGAGGATTAAATCTTTTATTGAAGACTAATAGGTTCTTTCATAAGGTGTTACAAGAGGCGTAGGAACAATTTTTATGAGTGTTGGCGTGAGTGATTGTTGTTTAACACCAACTCAGTAATTTTTCAGCTATATCATGGCGAGAACAAGTTAATTTTCAATGAGATAATGATGAGGTCCGCTTTGTTCTAGACCAACACACTGAGTTGAATTTTTTATAGTGCTAGCTCACTGAAACAACAGTCTGCAGATAGACATGCCACCCTACTCGGACACAATATCCTGATTCCGAGCCAATCAGTCTTTGCTCTGTCTCCTTAATGTTGCGTACTTAGCAGAGAAACAACAAATACCAATTTTATAGTCTTTGGTTTGACCCGATCAGGGCTCGAATTCACAATCTACCACTCTAGAGGCAAGCACGCTAAACCATTACACTACAGATGAACTCACAATCTACCACACTAGAGGCAAGCACGCTAACCATTACACTACAGATGAACTCACAATCTACCACACTAGAGGCAAGCACGCTAACCATTACACTACAGATGAACTCACAATCTACCACACTAGAGGCAAGCACGCTAACCATTACACTACAGATGAACTCACAATCTACCACACTAGAGGCAAGCACGCTAACCATTACACTACAGGTGTGGTTATTATATGAGTGTGGGAAATAATATCTCTTCTCAAATGGTAGCATAGCGGAGCGAAGGTAAAAGGCATTGAACTTCACACACGAATAACAGATATTTAAATCACTAATTCTGGACATAAGTATGAATCTATTTCTTCCGTAAATAATTAAAATAATGAAAAAGTAAAATGTATATTAAAAAAAACCAAAATGATGGGAAGATAATTCCATTTCCTACATATTTTTTTTAAACTGTGACATATTCATAATTTCAACTTATTAGACAAACGACCCCATAGTAGACAACATAATGTATTATTAAATGATAAGGAATTTTGCTGTTTGCTGATTGGCCTAAACAGCATTTTCTCAACTCTACCTCAGAGTGAGTACACCTCGCGTGAGGTATATTCGGGTTTTCAACGTTGTCCAACCAGAGACAATCGAGATTTCATTTCCAGTCAGCCAATCAAACTGCAAAAAAAAATTCAAAATTTCAAAATTTTCCAAAGTTTCAAAAAATTTCAAAAATTTCAAAAAAATTCAAAATTTCAAAATTTCAAAAAAAATTCTTAATTTAAAAAAATTTCTAAATTAAAAAAAAAAATTCAAAATTTCTAAAAATTTGATAAAATTTCAAGATTTTCAAAAAAAATTTCAAAATTATGAAATAATTTTTTTTTTCAAAATTCCTTATTATTTAATAAAGCAGTTATTGACTTTTAATTTCAGTCTACTCATGACTATACGAACCTGGTCAATGATTGATTCACCTCGGCCGTTGGCCTCGGTCAATCAATCATTGATCAGGTCCGTATAGTCATGAGTTGACCTCATTAAAAGTCAATAATTGTATACAGCTATCTTCTCTGGGTTGTCTCCCTTGAGAATTAAGCTCCATGTAAGGAAGAAAATATTTTTATCGGCAAATTCAACATTTTCCATTTGATGTGTGCTGCTGATAAAGTTTGAATCACTAAACGGACCTTGATCCACAAAAATATCAGTCGTAACTCGCATGTGCAAGTTTATCGGTTAATCTGAATGTTTTTACTTCGAAGTAAAAACACATTACCGACATCACCGATAAAAACAATAACATCCGTGCTGAAGGCCTTGACAGACATTATCACAAATATCATAGCTCGTCTTTAGACTCTCCGAGATATTAGCGATAATGTCCGTCTCGACCTACAAATTGCTGTTATTCTATATTTATGCATAATTTAGTTAACAGATCTACAAATTTTATTTTTAACATGTTTCTAAGTGCATTAATTGTTTATGAGATTATTTTTCATTTTTCACATTTTTTTGTGTATTGTCAAAAAAAAAAATTGTTGGACGACTTTGTGATACTGTTGATGTTGTGTGAAATAGATTTTTATTTTCTTGGTTTGTGAAATGGAAATCCAAGTGCCTTATTTTAAATAAATATTCTACACAATTTATATGTTGTTCATTATTTCTATCAAGATATTTGCTGTTGTAGGGAGTTAGGGTTATGGTGTTTAACACCACTTTCAACAATATTTCAGTTATATCATGGCGATCAGTTTTGTTGGTGGAGGAAATCACCGACCTGTCGCAAGTCACTGACAAACTTAATCACATGTTGTATCGAAAACACCTCGCCTGAACGGGGTTCGAACTCACAATGTTAGTGGCGACAGGCACTGATTGCATATAGGTACCATATATAACTTAGTACAATTGGTGGTTGGGTTATGGGGTTTAACACCACTTTCAACAATATTTCAGTTTTATTGGTGGAGGAAACCGGAAAATAACCACCGACCTGTTGCAAATCAGACAAACTTGATCACATAATGTTGTATCAAGTACACCTCTCCTGAGCTGGATTCAAACTCACAGCATTAGTACAAATGATGTACAAGAGGTCCTTTACAAAAATAGCTCATTTCATCATGATCAAATAAAAGCATCTTTGGAGCTATTTGCTAACCAGGTGAGCAATTCATGGTCCTGTGATCCTGGTTTACCTACATATTCACTAGCTTGCAGATCTGCACGTGTTATTTATAGATCCCATTAACTGGTTTAACCCTGCACCATTTATGTGCCTGTCCCAATCCTGGACATGGATTTCCAATGTCAGATGTCTTGGTCTTTTTCATATGTTCATTGAGTTGAAGTTATTGTTTGTTTTGTTGGTGGAGTTGTAGGGCTTCACTGTTTACAACTTTCTCTTCATATCCCTTCAGAAGGGTAATCTGCTGGCTATGCTGAAAAAAATCATGTAAACAATTTGCCTTTGCTTGTAAGCGATAACTAGAGGCAGGTCCTAATAAATGAGTGAAGTCTACCAGGAATTGTCACCGTGGACCTGTTGCAAGGCAAAATAACATTGAACTTCCCCTTTTTACTTGCGGCAATCAAAAGCCTACTGGCGCCATCGTGGTCATTGATCGCATGGTACTGTAGTTGGATTTTTAGCCATCTGTGCAATCAGTGCCTATCACCACTAACGTTGTGAGTTCGAACCTCAGAACAATATTATGTGATAAAGTTTGTCAGTGACTTGCGACATACCTATGCTATATGACATTCATAAGTCATTACCTTCAGTGGTCTGTAAAAACATTTTTTTTGATAATCTGGTGATGATGTCTGTTTTGTTCTAGTTCAAAACACAGTTGTTTATAGTGTTAGCTAGCTCACTGAAACAACAATTCACAGGTAGACATGTAGCTCAACTTTGAGTGAACAATTTTAACCTATATCATGGTGAGAACACGTTACTTTTTGACGAGATGATAATGATGATGTCTGCTTTGGCGAGCTTGATTTTTAAAGTGGTAGCAAGCTGACTGAAACAACAGGGTTGCATTCAATATCGTAGCAGCTAGCCTAGCTGCTAGGTAAAATAGTCGTGACGTTATTGAACGGTTAGCTACGTAGCAGTGCTAGCAAATATGGCACCAATCATATAGAATAATTTCTTGGAACATTTTAGCTAATCGTATTTGTTTAGTTACCTTGATAAATTATCATCCGTATTAAAAGCGTTGCCACTTCCTGCAATGCCACTATTTTTGCCTTACGAAATTAAATTTAGTTTTTGCCGCCATCTTGGATTCAAAAGCTAGCATAATTTTTTTAAGCTAGTTAGAGCTACGTAGCGGCTAGGCTAGCTTTCCGTTCAATAGGATTTTTCTATGTAGCTTAACCTAGCAGCTACGAAGTTGAACACACCCCAGTAAACAGGTAGCCGGCATGTCACTTCTCAAACACATTATCCTAATTTTGAACCAATCAGTTTTTGCTCTTACTCCAAACCTTCAAAGGGCTGTCGTGGTCATGATCATATTGTAGTTGGATTTACAACTACCTGTGCAATCAGTGCCTATCACCACTAAGTTTGTGAGTTCATATTCTGCTCATGGTGAGGTGTACTCCATACAACATTATGTGATAAAGTTTGTCAGTAACTTGTGGCAGGTCGGTAGTTTTCTACGGGTACTCTGGTATCCTCCACCAATAATTCTGACTGCCATGATAAAACTGAAATACTGTTGAAAGTGGTGTTAAACCATCATAAACCAACCTAACCTACAGCATGCAACGAGAGCATGCTAACCATGACACCACCGAGGGGTAATAAAGCTAACCATTACACCACAGAGGGGTAATAAAGCTAACCATTACACCACAGAGGGGTAATAAAGCTAACCATTACACCACTGAGGGGTAATAAAGCTAACCATTACACCATCGAGGGGTAATAAAGCTAACCATGACACCACCGAGGGGAAATAAAGCTAACCATGACAACACTGAGGGGTAATAAAGCTAACCATTACACCACCGAGGGGTAATAAAGCTAACCATTACACCACCGAGGGGTAATAAAGCTAACCATTACACCATCGAGGGGTAATAAAGCTAACCATGACACCATCGAGGGGTAATAAAGCTAACCATTACACCA
This sequence comes from Gigantidas platifrons, assembly GCA_002080005.1. Taxonomy (NCBI): domain Eukaryota; kingdom Metazoa; phylum Mollusca; class Bivalvia; order Mytilida; family Modiolidae; genus Gigantidas; species Gigantidas platifrons. Next base: position 661,192 of record MJUT01055673.1, on the reverse strand, counting down.
CCGAGGGGTAATAAAGCTAACCATTACACCATCGAGGGGTAATAAAGCTAACCATTACACCACCGAGGGGTAATACAGCTAACCATTACACCACAGAGGGGTAATACAGCTAACCATTACACCACAGAGGGGTAATAAAGCTAACCATTACACCACAGAGGGGTAATAAAGCTAACCATTACACCACCGATGGTAATAAAGCTAACCATGACACCACCGAGGGGTAATAAAGCTAACCATTACACCACCAAGGGGTAATAAAGCTAACCATTACACCACCCAGGGGTTAACTATATTTCCTTCATACATTCAACAATAGCAATAGATAACATTTATTGTGTAACAAAGGTGTACAATACACAAAACACTCAAATTTAAAACTCAGGAAAATGTTAATAAAATATGACAAATTGGTACTGTAAAAAAAAACCTTGTTTCGTCTTAAAATAAATCACTGAGTAGTACATGATGATAAAAGATAACAGGAGGTCAACATAATTTCTGAGTAAAAGGCACTTTTTTTATACAAATATATTAAGATGCAATAGTAAAGTCCTTGAAATATATAACAAGTTGTCTCCCTTATTACAGCTGGATCAAGGAGATAAGTTGTCTCCCTTATTACAGCTTGATCAAGGAGATAACGAATTGTCTCTCTTATAGTCTAGTCAATCTAGCTTTAAAAATCACCTAACCTCAAACTAATTGCAACAAAAGGTTTCTATACATATTTTGATCCATTACCCTATCCTTTGGAATATATCAAAAATCAACAAAAATCTATCGGCTAGTTTTCGAGAAATTTTGGGGGGAAATGTTGGTTTTTGTACAAAAATCGCCGAAAATTGGAAAAATTAATATCTTTTTATCATTTCAAAATAGAATTATGGATGCTTTAAATATCCGAACATAATGACAAAATTATCCTTTTGAACAGTAATATTCAATTTGTCCTTTATTTTTTTGGGGTAATTTTGAGCAAAAACAACATTTTTTATAGAAAAATCGTTGAAATCTGAAATTTTCCCAATTTTTATTACAAAATCGACATTAGGTAGATACATGTTAATTTCATCGTAAAAGTAATAAAACAAATTAAACCAATATATAAACAACTATCTGGTTTACTTTTAGAAATTGTAAAATTTTGTATAAAGTTAATGTTTTCGATGAAAAATCACTGAAAACTGAAATAGGAGTTTTCTTCAAATTAGTTACTTCAAGCTAAGTCTTGGCTGATAAGTTTATTTACACGTAAAGATCTGGCTTCGGATTTAGTTTCAACCACAAGTTTTATGCATTAACACATATTTTAGATACATATATAGTACAAATTACCAACACACCCATTTCAACGCTTTTGGAATTTAAACAGTTTTGCCCACGACATTCGCCACACGAAATATTACACTCCAACCCGTGTTTTCTACAGGAACAACGTCGTGTTTCGCTATTCGTTTTACAATTGCAACGTATAATGGAAAGAAGTTTTTCAGGAGCTGGACGATTTTTTGTCTTTATAGGCATCATCTTGTCATTATTGATAAACCAACCAAATTCACAGGCGTCCAGTTCTGGTCCACCGATCCGGCATATTTGAACCTGATAGTATACCCTTAAGTCATGATATACAGTGGCCTCGGTAGTTGGTGGAAGTGTATGGATTTGAATCACCTCTCTGCTTGTAACAACTTTGGTTGCAAATTTCTTGCACCTCAGAACATCGAGATTTTCGGTAGGAACACCTCTATACAAATTTGTGATAATTCTTTCACCAGATTTGATTATATCTTCCATCTGAGAAATCTTCAAAAATACATCTCCCAGTTCTTTCAGTGTCTGACTATCCATGAACTTCTTAAGGGCAGTTCACTTCCCCACACCGTACAACTCTGAAGTAGTATTATAACCACTTATTGCATGTATAAGTGGTATTACGTTGCATGGTTCGTGTCCAAGAACACAAGTAGTTTTGCTAATGTCCCAAATCTTTGACTTCACTGTCTTTTTGTCATGATTTGGTCTAAAGATTAATTGCATGGATCCACATTCGTAATAGTATAATAATAGAATCAACAAGTCAGTGTCTTCTCCCAGGATTATGGTAGGTCTTGTCATGGACGATTGTACAGCTGTTGTAGCAATAAGTAAATCAATCGGCATTTGATGGTGCTTGCTTTGTTTCAATGCCATTTGAATCCATTATTCTCCTTAGCATTAGGATAAAATTGTGTTTGTTTTCGCTATTGGCCAAAAATGCTTCTTTATTTTAGATCTAAAAGGTGTTGTTTCAGTAAATGACACCTTTGTTCCGAATATGGCCTTTGCGTGTCTTAAATGGGTAGCATCCTTTGCATATCCATCAAATACACAATTACAGATTCTGAACCATGAAGCTTAACAGACTCCACATACTTTTGACATATCTCTGCAAATGTTGACCCATATTTCCAAGGAATATTATGCATTAATGATCCACCATCAACTACATAATTGTAAGTACTTTCCTTGTACTCAGCACTACAATCCCCAAGATTCCATATGACATCTGCTAAGGTTGATGTTTGATCTGATCTCATAAAACCAGACGAATCAAACATTGAACTTGGTTGACTAGAGAGTTCATATGCAAATATATCTGCTTTGTCCCCGTAAATGTTGTCTACCGCTACAATGAATCGCTGGAATAGAAGTTGTGGATCGATCTATGAAATTTGTCCCGTTTCAATGTCAGCGATTTTCGGTTTGTCCTGCAAAGTGACTGCTTGGTATTTTCTTTTGAACAAATACTCGGATGCTTTCCATTGAACTGAGTATGCGGTCAACTACTATAATAGTAAGCCGAACAGCTGATATTTATTAGTTTGAGAAATTAATTATAAGTCAACAGTAAGTGAGTCACCATTTTATGCTGAGATGGAGAGCTTAACAATATTCTCTGCCGACGAAAACTTGAAAATAAATAATCTTTAGTTTACAGAATTTTTTTCATGTTTTGTTACTTTTGAACAATAATTATTCTGACCCATAAAAAAGATTTAAAAATATTAACTAAAATTCGGCAAGCCCTCAGAATAAACTGGTCGTCCCCTAAAATATAGAAATTCGGATAAGAAAAATAGTCTTTATTGTTTATTCAGATAATGAAATAGTTATTTATTAAACAATTACCAATAATGTGAAGGAATCTTGTATAAAAGTTATTTATTTTGTCTTGTATGCGTTTAATCTTTCGATATTTCTAAATATATACGATCTTTTGGTTGACACGAATGGCGTTCCATACTTTTTTCACCTGAAAAGGGGGAAGTATGATATGTGGTTTTTTTTAATTCTTTTTATTCATTGTAGAGTGTTTATATTTGTTTTATATGTTAACCAAGGGAATTGTAATCTTTTTGAGTATAACTTTTGAATAAAATACACTTAGAAGCGAGGAATTAGCCAAAGTGTTATTTACTCCATAAAACATTGAATTCAGAGGAATAAACACATTTTGGTCATTTGCTACAGATTGTACACTATTATTGTTTTTATCTTATAAGAAAAACGTCCTTTTATTTCTTTAAAATACTCATCAGTACCAGCAAAATCTTTAAAAACGTCGAGAAATTCCGTCTGCTGTATTTTAGTATCTCCCTTTTATGCGCTCTTCTCTTCTACGGCAGCCCAAACGTAATGTAAATTACACGGAAACCAATAATAACTTTTAAACCAATTTTAAGAAAAATTCAGCCGATCGATTTTTGTCGATTTTTGATATGTTATTTAGATATAAATATAGATAAGAATTCAAGAAAGAATGCTTTTGTTGCAATTAGTTTGACCTTAAAAGTTATTTTGACTAGACTATTATTCAGTTGGACCATGGAGATAACTTATCTCATTTAATTCATTTGGATCAAATTTATAATTTGTCTCCCTTAATCCTGTTGGATCAAAGAGATAACGAATCGTCTCCCTTAATCCTAATTCATCAAGGATATAAATTATCTCCCTTAATCCTAATTCATCAAGGATACAAGTTATCTCCCTTAATCCTGTTGGATCAAAGATACAAGTTATCTCCCTTAATCCTGCTAGATCAAGGATACAAGTTATCTCCCTTAATCCTGTTGGATCAAGGATACAAATTATCTCTCTTAACCCTGTTGGATCAAAGATACAAGTTATCTCACTTAATCCTGATAGATCAAAAATGTAAGTTATCTCCCTTAATCCTGCTAGATCAAGGATACAAGTTATCTCCCTTAATCCTGTTGGATCAAGGATACAAATTATCTCTCTTAATCCCGTTGGATCAAAGATACAAGTTATCTCACTTAATCCTGTTGGATCAAAGATACAAGTTGTCTCCCTTAATCCTGATAGATCAAAAATATAAGTTATCTCTCTTAATCCTGCTAGATCAAGGATACAAGTTATCTCCCTTAATCCTGTTGGATCAAAGATACAAGTTATCTCCCTTAATCCTGGTGGATCAAAGATACAAGTTGTCTCCCTTCATCCTGATAGATCAAAAATGCAAGTTATCTCCCTTAATCCTGCTAGATCAAGGATACAAGGTATCTCCCTTAATCAAGTTGGATCAAGATCTCCCTTTATTTTTAATAAATAATCTTGCTTACGGCAGATAAGTCAATATTATACAGTACTTTATATCAAGATTTCAAAGTAGGATGATTGTGGTCTGTCATTGATGTTTTAAAGTTTCTAATGCCCAATGACCTTAGTTTGAGACAGAATGTTCTAAAATATTAACATCACAGGAATATACAAAATGACAAAATGAGATGGACATGATTCAAAATTAGAATTGAAAAATAATACAAACTAAACAAACATAATTGCTGTTTAATAAGATCAACGGATGTAACGGAGTATTTATCTTTTTAAACTTTACTTTTCACTGGCATGACACTAGGGTAACATCAAGATTTGACATTTCAAGTAGTCTATAATAAAATAACCAGAGGCTCACTTGAGCCTGTATTGCTCACTTAGTTATTCATACAGATAATTTTCAATATAGTCTAGTTTTTTAGCAGAATCAGTTTATTCATTTTCACATAGGGTCGTATGTTAAAACTTTAACCCATATTAGCTTCTTTTGACCATTTTTCATATGGAAAACCATTCAGAGAAACATAAAATATGTTTGAACCCCCTATGCAGGAAATGTCATACATATTCTGAAGAAAAGACAAGAATTGCCTGTAGGAACCATGATTTTGTCCAATCAAATGAGGAAATTTTAATAGAAGATCTTATAAACATCATTCCTGCAAAAATTTGGTTCCAATTGGTCAAGTAGTATCAAAGGAGGTTGAAATGTGAAAAGAATACAGACGATGGATGCCAAGTGATGACAAAAGCTCAAAATGGCCCTGTGGATCAGAAGAGCTAAAAATAATGGTCTACATAATCTCCCTCTTTTAAATTAAAATAATAATAAAAAAACACACACCCATACAAAATGGCTGTCAGTGCAATTTCTCAAACAATGGCAACAATGTTTGTCTATATATTTAAAATAAAACATAGTTTATTTTTGTAAGGTAATAATTTAAATACAAAAGGTGAACTATTTAAAACAAAAGGTGGACTATTTAAAACAAAAGGTGGACTATTTAAAACAAAAGGTGGACTATTTAAATACAAAAGATGAACTATTTAAAAACAAAAGGTGGACTATTTAAATACAAAAGGTGGACTATTTAAAAACTAGAGGCTCCCAGGAGCCTGTAATCACTCACCTGGTTTTCAATTTTACATCTAAAGTTAATAGAAATGAGGGTGTTACACATAATCTTGAAAGTGGGCCACCCAAAGATCATTTCAACTCAAATTTCTGAGCAAAAGATTTGATGTGATTTTTTTCTCATAATATTCCTAAATGGAATAAACTGGCTGAGAAAATCTCACAGAAAAACCCAGAATATATGTTAAACTACTCATTGCCATGTAGTTGCAGCTAAAATATGAGCTCATTTTGATTTATACTAAAGTAGCAATGGACAATTGAAGAAATTTTTATTTTTAGTAACAGCAGCCATCTTGAATGGAGGGCAGGGCTGTCAGACACAATTTTGAAAGGGACCCACCCAGGGACCATCCCTGCCAGGTTTGGTTTAATTTGGTTCAGCGGTTTCAGAGGAGACGATTTAAATGTGATCTTTTATCAAAATATGCCCAATTTGCATAATCGGTATAAATCGGCTGAAAGAAAAATTTCACACAAAAACCCGGAATATATGTAACTACTCCTTGCCATGTAGCTGCAGTTAAAATTTGAGCTCATTTTGACTTATACTAAAGCAGTAATGGACAATTAAAATTTCATCCCCCCTTTTTTCTATTTTTAGCTTGGCGGCCAACTTGGTTGGAAAGTCGGGATCACCGGACACACTTTTGGAAGGGGGCCATCCAAGGACCATTCCACCAAAGTTTGGTTGCAATTGGCCCAGTGGTTTCTGAGAAGAAGATTAAAATGTGAAAGGTTACGACGTACGATGGACGGACGCCAAGTGATGGCAAAAGCTCACATGGCCTTTGGCCAGGTGAGCTAACAAAAGGTGGACTATTTAAATACAAAAGGTGAGTAAATTAAAAACAGAAGATGAATGATTTCAAAGGGTTTTTTTTTTCAATTCGTTTTCAATTACCTTAAGAAATAATAATATCTAACCATTATTATATTTTTTTAATTAATTTTTTAATTCCCTTAATTTTATTGTGTATTCAATCATCAAGGTGGAACGTTTTTTTGTGAATTTTTTATCAGGAACCTGAAAACTGTTAAAATTAAATGAATATTTTTGATTTGGATACAAGTACACACAAAATAAATGTTATAAATTGTATGAGTTACTTCCCTTGTTAAATGTTAATTTGCAACTTCTCTCAATCTAGCTAATAGAAATTTCAGTATGGAACAAAGTAACATTCTAAGATTAGAAGTTTGATAAAAAGTAAATAAAATCAAATAATATTTCAAATAAAATTTATTTATCCTATATTCGTTGACAATACTTATATTTGACAGTATATTTTGTTGTTTTTTTTTATTGCTTCTTTGACAATAAAAAATTACTGTATTTTCTAGGAATGGGGCCTAAAACCTGAGAAATGATTTTGCTTGTTTGATGGTGTTTAATGCCACTTTCAACAATATTTCAGTTATCTCGTGGCGTCCAGTTTATTATTGGTGCAGGAAACCGGAGAAAACCACCAACCTGTCGCAAGTCATTCACAAACTTTATCACATAATGTTGTACACCTCGCCCTGACCGATATTCGAACTCACAACATCAGTGGTGATGGGCACCGATTGCATAGGTAGTTGTAAATCCAACTACCATATGATCACAGCCATGACTGCCCCTGACAAATTAGTATATTTCAGTAAAGCATGTTGTACAACTCCAGAAAGGAAAATGGGCCAAGTCTAAAAATCAAACTTGGTCTGCTTTTTATGGTCCCTCACCTTGTGTATGAATTTCAAGTGACGTGCTGAACAGACCTGATTTTACGAGGACAACAAAAAAGCAGAAATCGGCAAAATTGGAAGTATTGAATATACTATAATAAAGGAATCGTAACGGTAAAACGGTAAAATCCAGAAAAAAAAACAACGGAATTCCGCTTTAAAGCAGATGAAAATCATGTCTGGCTGAAGGGGAATTCCCAATCTATTGAACAAAAACCAAATACAGGGCTGATATACACATGGATGTACATACATGATTAGACAATAATGACCCTGATGCCTTGTGTTGGAAGCAAAGAAAACACATCAAACAAAAACATCCTCCAACACCGACTCAAGACTATGAACATGGTGATCTCTGTGTTGGTAATGTTACCATGGTGACATAAAACAAAACTATAAATAATATCTATTTTAAGATATTTGTCTCATTGTACAACTGGATTTACAGTCTTGAGAAAAATACAAATATATAATATAATGGATCAAAAATAATATCACAAAAATCAAAATATTAAAAAGTAAAAATATTGAAATACAATTGAAAGTACCGGGTCTGAATCTGTAAAATATATTTGTGTATACATTATGATAACTGACTAATTTATTCACATAAATTATGATAAAAATATTGAAAATAAAACTAGGTAATTCTGAGACGATAATTGGCCATCGCTACCATTTTTTTCACCGGAAACAAAATGGAATGAGGAATTTTTTATCTGGTGGAGGCCACATACATAATTTTTACTATCATTTACTATTATCTGGACTTAAGAAACTTAATTCCAAATGAGAGTAAAAATTATTTATTATGAAGAGATCTAAAAAAAAAAATTCAACCTGAAACAAAAATTTCTGATGATGGCAAATCAAGATATAATGAGACACTTTTATAGAGAAACCTCTCAAACATCAGCCCTAAAAAAAAGCTAAGTTCCAATTGGTCCAGTAGTTTCAAATGAAATAAAAATGAGACAATTTTGTAGAGGAACCTCTCAAATATCAGCCCTAAAAATTTCAGTTCCAAATAAAATAAAAATGAGGCAATTTTGCATAGGAACCTCTCAAACATCAGCCCTAAAAAAGTTGTCCCTAGTTTCAAATGAGATAATATAATCTGAAATTTCAATGATGATAATGATGGAAGGGGGGACAGACAACAGACAAAAATTGATGGCAGTACTCTCAGGGTCAGATGAGTTTAAAAAAAAAAAAGCCACGATTGTTTTGATTGGATATCAGTATTACATGACTTCATCTTACAGCTAAATATAATACATTAATTTTTATCGGAGGAATTCCCTCGTCTAAAAACGAGCAGAACTTCTTCAAACAACCTTTATAGTTGATTTTACCTTTTTTTTTTAATTTATTTAAGCCTAAGAATATATTTAACTACAGTGTGAAAAGTGATTACATTTGAGTAATAATATCACATAATTTTATATGATTTCAAAAATTTTAAATTTATAAAAATAAAAGTTCTCAATTTTCTTAATCAATCAACTTTCTTAATCAATCAATCAACTTTTCTTAATCAATCAACTTTCTCATAAAATTAGGGTTATCTCCCCTTTCGCAAATTTGATTGTCAATACGTAGAAAAACAAATAAATTTATATTGTATTCTGATGCCATACTTTTTTTTTTTTTTTTTTTTAAGCCATTCATGAAAAGAAAGCATGTTTTCATTTCAAAATATACTCAGTTCCCATAGGAACGCAACACAAAAAAATATAACACTTGATCATATTTAAAACAGTATTGGAATTGTTTTAAAGTTTGTTATTTCTAATATATAAAACATAAAAGTAAAAAATCTATATTTTTACACAAAATTGAAAGAATCAAATCATGTTTTGTATAACAAAACTGATGAAAATTTTGCAAATTTGTTCATTTATAATAATAAAAAAAAAATTGATCATAACCATAGAAATAAAAATTAGCAATGAGGTCATAAATTTTAGGGGTTAGGGTTATGGTGTTTAATGCCACTTTCAACAATAGTTCAGCTATATCGTGGTGGTCAGTTTTATTGCTGGAGGAAACCAAAGTATCCTGGGAAAACCACTGACCTGCCATAAGTCACTGACCAACTTTATCACATAATGTTGTATCGAGTACACCTCGCCATGAGCGGAATTCAAACTCACAACGTTAATGGTGACAGTGACCATTACGTCCCTCTATACATAGAGGAAATTTAATGTTCAATAACTTTTGCAATTTGAAAAGACTGCATATTTTAATATTATGATAGGTTGTTGCATTTTCTATTAGTGCTCAGTATATAAACAATAACAAATGTAATTAATTGGATAAAAAATACTCTATTACCAGTCTTCTTGCTAACTCACTTGCCAGAAGCCAGGGACAAGTAAAAGTGGATTCGGACAACTGAAAATTATGAAAGAATTTGTTTGAAAATTTCAAGTAGAAAATGTTTCTAAATTAGGCTTTTGGGCAAGCAAGTGAAAAAAAGTAAGACAAAGGCGGCTTTCCTGTGTTATATGTCTGCATGGAATATTGATATACATGACAATGACAAAAAAACATTTCTTTTTCTTTTTTGAATTACAAAGTTTTTATATATGTAAGACTCAGATCGACGTCCAGCCTCTAATCGACATCCAATCCTTAAATCCATACTCGATTTCTACGTTATAGACACCTCAAATCTATGTCCTTCAAATTCTCAAATCGGCATCAAATTCTCAAATATATGGCAGTTTCTCACTTTCTCAAATCGACGTTTAATGACGTCACTGACGTATGCCCTAACCCTAACCAATAAGTCAGCCACCCTTAAACCAGACTGTGATTTGAGATAATGACGTCAGTGGATGCTGATTTGAGTGCCAGAAGCTGAGTCTATTATATATAGTCTGATGTAAACCATACATAAAATCATATTAAATAAAACTTGAAAATCAATAAAAATCAGGAAAAAAAAAATGAAAATTAATAAAAATCAGGAAAAAAAAAATGAAAATTAATAAAAATCAGGGAAAAAATCCTTTCATTCCATTCACTTATTCTGACACTTAAATTGCACTGGTCATAATCAGTCATAATCACAATTAAAATAAAATTTTAATAAAAACATCTGATAACAAAATATTGAATTACACAGACAGTCAAACCTACCATGGCAGTCACCTATATTTAAAGGTCATCTTTTCTTGTCCTGTCATGGAAAATGTCATATGAACTGAACCTCTTTTAAGAGGTCATCTCTCTTATAAGGCCACTTTTTTTTTGTCCCAAAAGGTGACCTCTTAATACAGGTTTAACTTTAATTAATATTTAATCTAATTTTCTGAGATTCTGGATTGGGTCATCTATAAACTAGAGGCTCCTAGGAGCCTGTAATCGCTCACCTGGCTCAAAGTTGGCCCAGCAGTTTCAGAGGAGATAAATTTTAAGTGAATTTTGGTGAATCTTCTATTTTTAGCAATGGCTGCCATGTTCTTTGGCGGGTGGGGTTGTTGGATATAATTCTGAAGGTAGACCATCTAAAGACCATTTCACCATAGTTTGGGCCCATTTGACCCAGTGGTTTCAGAGGAGATAATTTTTAAGTGATTTTTTGCCAAATTTTTTATTTTTAGTAATGTCGGACATCTTGGCTGGCAACCGGGTCGTTGGACAGAATTCTGAAAGGGGATCACCTAAAGACCATTCCACCATAGTTTGGGTCCAATTGGCCCAGCAGTTTCAGAGAAGATAATTTTTAAGTGATTTTTTGCTGAATTTTCTATTTTTAGTAACGGTGGCCATATTGGTTGGTGGCCGGGGTCGTCGAACACAATTCTGAAAGATGACCACCTAAAGACCATTCCACCATAGTTTGGCCCCAATTGGCCCCATAGTTTCATAGGAGATAATTTTTAAGTGATTTTTTGCCAAATTTGATATTTTTAGTAACGGTGGCTATCTTGGTTAGCGGCAGAGGTCATCGGACACAATTCTCAAAGAGGACCATCTGAAGACCATTCCACCATACTTTGGGCCCAATTGGCCCAGCAGTTTCAGAGAAGATAATTTGTAAGTGATTTTTGGCCGAATTTTCTATTTTTAGTAACAGCAGCCATCTTGGTTGGCAGCCGGGGTC
>MJUT01055673.1:629596-642949 GCA_002080005.1 Gigantidas platifrons | reverse complement strand
TTAGGTAGAGGACCATCCATAGATCATTCACACCAGAAAACAAATTCAATTGAATCAGTAGTTTCTGACCAGAAGATTTTTAAAGATTGATGAATCAGAAAACATTATCTACACCTGGCAGCAATGTTTAATTACCGATCAGCACCAAAATTTGAAAGTTGACCATTTAAGTACCATTCATGCCATGTTTGCTTTAAATTGGCTAACTGGTTTCAGAGGGAAAAATTTTTTAACATTTTTCCCATAGGGTCCTATGTTAAAACTATGTTCGCTGACGGTGGCCATCTTGGATGGAGGTTGGGGTCACAGGACTTAATTTTAAAAGTTTACCACCTAAGGACCATGCATGCCATGTTTGCTTTAAATTGACTTACTGGTTTCAGAGGAAACAAATTTTAAACATTTTTCCCATAGGGTTCTATGTTAAAACTAAGTCGAGTCATGGCGGCCATCTTGGATATGCGATTGGCACAAAAATAACAAATTTAGTAGAGGACCTCCCAATGAACATTTCTGCCAAATTTGGTCCAAATCAGTTCAGTGGTTTCAAAGAAGAAGAAGAAAGTATGAAAAGTTTACAGACGCGGACGACGACGACGGACGCAAAGTGATGACAAAAGCTCACATGACCCTTTGGGTCAGGTGAGCTAATAAAAATCTTAGAGCGCTTACAACATATCTCTAACAGATGGACTAACGGACGGACAAACGGAAGGACTAACGGACAGACAAATGGACGGACTAACGGACGGATTAACGGATGGACGCCCGGCATTTCCATAACCCCCGGGGGACAACAAACAGAATAAGATTCAACGGGGATGAATGATTTCTTTGATATATTAAATTTTTCATTATGACTGATTTCATTATAAGAGGACTATTGCCATTCTTCTTATACAATTGTGAGTGAGTGATTGTTGTTTAATGCCAATTCAGCAATTTTTCAGCTATATTATGGCGAGAACAAGTTAATTTACAATGAGATGATGATTATGTCCACTTTGATCTAGACCATCACACTGAGATTTTTAATTATGCTAGCTTACTGAAACAAGTCTGCAGGTAGACATGTCACTCCACTCATACACATTATCCTGATTCCAAACCAACCAGTCTTTGCTCTTTCTCCTTAATGCTGTGTGCACAGCGGAGAAGCAACAAATACCAATTTTATAGTCTTTGGTTTGGGTTTGGTGGTCCTAGTGAAAACAATGTCAGTCCTCATTAATATTCTATTGCAAAATATCAATCTTGTGTCAGTCCATAGCAAAATCTTCCCAAAAATTTGGTGGTCATGTCTGACTGGACTGACACATTTCGCTAACTCTGATTGTGTCATTTATGCTTAGTTTATCATTACTATACATTTGTACCTGACAAAGTCTGCAGATTGAGGAGTTACAGATCGCACTGTATCTGTTCTTCCCATCAAGTACAAACGTGTCATGGACGATTCATATGTCAGCGCTAACTTCCCAGCATTCCTGTAATATGTTAGCTGTAGCGCCATCTGTATATAAGCATCAGGACTAATCTAGAAAAAAAATTGTTATCAACAACTTTCAGCAATTTTTATGTAATGTAAAACTGTTATGAAATAAATATATCAGCATTTAATTACCTTCAAATATAAAACAGATAATACATATAAGGCTCACCACACTTGCAAAAAATATGGAGACTTGAGTTCTCCCTCAGAGAACATGAGGGAGAAGTGAAGACATTACAGGGAGACTTGACTTCTCCCTCAGAGAACATGAGGGAGAAGTGAAGACATTACAGGGAGACTTCCAACAGCTTCATAGAGACATATTTCTGCAAAAATGTGTTGTTTTTTCGTATCATTTAAAAATATTTGCATTTGAAGTGTGCCTTTGCTAATATCTTAATTGGTAAAATACCCTTAATATTTAACTTTAAATTCATGTTTTGTAATTGAATTATTGCTATTGATCTTATATTTCTTGATTTCAGATTTTATTCATTTCTCCTAAAAATCTGTAAGATATAATTTGACCTTGAAATGTTCGTTTCCTTCCCCTATTTTTATAAAAACGTTCTCATGACCGCCATGTTTAAAACTTGACAAGTTGATTGTTTACCTTTGAAAAAGCTACAAATAACTCAAGTTTTGTTAAAATAATTAAAGTGTAGCACAATTCAACAGGAAGCTTCTCTTTGTATATTTCTTTTATTTGTGATTTAATTTTCACCTTGAATTTCGTCAGTACTAATTTAGAAGTTTGCCTTGATTCTTTTTAAATTTTTGTCTCAACAAATTAAAACTTCTTTATTGTCTGACTAAATCCTTTTTCTCTCATTCTTATGTATTTTCACATGGATTACAACTACTTTGTCAATCAGCTTTACCATAAAACAAATATTATTTGCAAGAAAGGAGCGACTTGCAAAAAGAAACAAGGCGACTTTAATTTCGCTTTTGGGCAGAGGAGGGCGACTTCATCCGATATAGGGCAAGAATTTCGCCCACTTTGCCTGGTTTGGTGACCCCCGTACAAAACAATTAATGCAACAGTTACTTAAGCTTTGCCTCAGGCTCTGTGCAAACCTGTCTCCATTACATTTTTTTTTCACTGTTATCCCCAATTAGAGTAACTGCACACACTTCAGATACGAGACATTGTGTTAATTAAATTGTATTGTTTTATGGGCACAATCGTAAACAGGGTTCCCACTCTTTTCCAGATATGAAATTCCAGGGTATTTCCAGGACTTTTTTCAGTTTTCAAGGATAAGTTTTCTTGTTCGTTATTTGCCACTTGAACAAGTATTTTGTTATTATCATGGATTTCTTCACGTGTGATTGAATATTGATCGCCATCATCGGAACTAATTCATGTAACATTGACCTGTACTACTTCTACAAACACATTGCAGATTCAGATTGAAGTTATCAATTCGTCCCTATGCCTTTCGTCCCTTTTTTTGGCCTATTGTAGACGCTTTTATTATTATTGGGACAAATAAAGCAAGGGACGAATTGATTATCGGACCAAGGAAAGTAACTTGAAATTGACAAATTGCATCAAAACTTCCGGTGGTTAAAAAATTACGCTTTCAATAAAGATTTCCAGGGTAAATATCAGATTTTGACCATTTTTTTAATTTTCAAGGACATTTCCCGACCGGGAACGTGTATAACAAAATTCCAGGGTATTTCCCGTTTTCCAGGATGCGTGGGAACCCTGCGTAAAGCAATATTATTTAATAGACACCAAAGATTAACATGTATTTAATCATACCAGTACTTTGAAATAATACTATGTATATTGAGATAGTGAGTAGAATTCATATTGCTCTTTGGAATAATCCTAAGAACACGACACAGTTAAAAGTCGGTGTAATAATTGTGTCTTTTGTTAAGTACCCCTTGTAATGTTTGTCTTTTGTTAAGTACCCCTTGTAATGTTTGTCTTTTGTTAAGTACCCCTTGTAATGTTTGTCTTTTGTTAAATACCCCTTGTAATGTTTGTCTTTTGTTAAGTACCCCTTGTAATGTTTGTCTTATTGTTAAGTACCCCTTGTAATGTTTGTCTTATTGTTATCTCTCTCTGTTAAAAACAATACCAAAATAATACTTTTACCGTATTGATTTTGTCTCTTTCTACAATTTTACTATTGGAATTTAGAAATATTCCGACAGCGTGGTATTTTTATGCGTTTTTCATTTTACTAGCTACAATTGTTGAAATATCACACTGGACGAGATGGCATTCTGTATTTAAAGATATTCCTGTGACCCCAAGCTTTGATTGACACTCACTTCATCAATCCTTTTCAATATGGCCAAGGAAGGCAAATTAAATTTAAAGATATTTCTGTGACCTTAAGCTTTGATTGACACCTACCTTACAAGACTTCATAAATCCTTTTCCATATAAATTATGTTCACTAACACATATATCTAAATCACTTATGTTCTGTAAAAAAAAAACAAAATAAACATCATAAATTACAGCTGAGAGTGATTGATTGTTGCTGAATGCCAACTCGGCAATTTTTCAGGTATATCATGGCAAGAACAAGAAAATTTTCAATGAGATGATGATGAGGCCCACTTTATACTAAACCAACACGCTTAGTTGGATTCTTATAGTGCTAGCTCACTGAAACAGTCCGCGGATAGACATGTCGCCCCACTTGAACACATTACCCTGATTCCAAGCCAAGCATTCTTTGCTCTTTCTCCTTAATGCTGCGTGGTTAGCAGTGAAGCAACACATACCAATTTTACAGTCCTTGGTTTGACCACGATCAGGGCTTGAATCCAAGATCTCCCGCACTCAAGGCGAGCATGCTAACCATTACACCACTGATGCATTTGCTTACAGCTGTCAATAACAAGCTACAAGTAGATTTCGATTTTGATTCCAAAATTATACATTTTTACACATATTGGGAGTCATTCATTTCCCTGAAAGTGGTCAAAATGGTTCTCTTTCATGCAAAGTCCAATGAAAATATTTTTTTTTTTTCATATTCTGTTAAAAATTTTAAAGTTTGTAGCAACTTTTGTATTTGCTTTTTGCTTTAAAATGATTCTTTTATTTTTTAAAGGTTTAAATATCTAAAAATCATTAGAAAATTATACTTGCATTCTTTGTCCTTTTCATTGCTTTTACTAGAATGGGTATCATTTTGCATGCTGTAAGGGTTAGGGTTCTGGTGTTTAATGTCACTTTCAACAATATTTCAGTTATATTGTGACTGTCAGTTTTATTGGTGGAGGAAACTGGAGTAGCCGGAGAAAACCACCGACCTGTCACATGCTAGATCGGGTATCACTTTGTTTGTTCTTAGAGAAACATCTTGTATAAAAAGGTTTCAAAAACGTATAATTCGGGAATGTGCAAAAGGTCTATCATACATTCATTAGATGTTGGAGAAATACATGAATTTCTAATTGAAATAAATCTTATATTTCACATCTGGCTTTATGGTTTATGGTGTTTAACGCCACTTTCAACAATATTTTTCAGTTCTATCGTGGCGATATTGGTGGAGGAAACCAGAGTTCACAGAGAAAAGAACAGACCTGCCGCAAGTCACTGACAAACTTTAGCACATAATTTTGCAACGAGTACATCTCCCCATGAACGGGTTTGAACTCACAACTTTAGTGGTGATAGACACTGATTGCACATGTAGTTGTAAATCCAACTACCATATGATTACGACCACCTTATTTCACATGTGAAATAAACAGTTAACTGTCATGACATAATTCTCAACATAGTCACAATTGCAAATTCTGTGCAGGTTGCAAATGAGCTTCTTTAACATTTCTTGAGTCCCAAACAACGTGAATTTCTTTGTAATAAACAGTATATCTATGGCTGATTTTTTAAAACCCTATATAACTCACTCATGTGCTGAACACATTTGTCATGTTGCTCAGTCACTCATGAAATCAATCCTCGAAATGAAAATCTTAATTTACTGATCCGAATTAAATTCTTCCATTCATTTTTATATAGTCCTAAATAAAAACGGAAAAATTTACTGGTCCGAACAAAGTTTTACTGGACTTTGGCCAGAGGACCAGTACTCATCGTGATGACTATAACAAACAATTTTTTTTTGAGAATCATAAATCTTGTTATGCCACAATATGGCTGAAATACTGCTAAAGTTGGTGTTAAACACCAATCAATCAATCGATCGACAATCTTGTTAGTGGAAGCAAATCTGTACATGTTTTCTATTGTTTGTTTATATCTGTATTGTTGTTGGAGACCCAATTTTTAAGAGGGAAGTGTTGGGATCTCATCAACCGGTTAAGCCTCACCATATTTTTGTGCCTGTCCCAAGCCTCACAACACGTTTCTGGAATAACTCTCATCAGGTATGGTCAAAATCAGAAGATTGCAAGCCAACCATTCAGGTAAACTATTTAATATATTTTCTTAACTTGTTTCCGAATCCCTTTAATTATGTGTATTAAATCATATTGAAATTTATCTTATTGTACAACATTATTTATTAATTAATAAAATATGTTTAAACTAAAGATTGAAAAGCCAAACAAGATGAGCTGTGAGCTAATGCTCACTTATGATACCCCCGCATATATGTTCAATGTGTATAAAAACCAACCAAGTTGGCAAACAGGAAGTCCCAATCTGATGGGTCCAAAAACGCTTCCATGATATGGGGTACCTATATGAAGCTTGTGACCAAATATCAGATTTCTGCCATCAATAGTTGCTCAGAAAAATATCTTGGGACGGACGGAAGGACGGACAGAGGTAAAAGAGTATACCCCTCTCCAGTGGAGCGGGGGTATAAAAAAACAGTATACCTCCCTCCGGTGGAGCGGGGTATAATAATTTAAGTCTTCAGAATCAAGAAAACCAAAGGCCCTACGTGATCTACGTCAGAAGGTAACTGTATCTTCTTAATGTCAATAATATAGACAAACCTGAGTCATAGTCACCACTGCTGATTGTATGGCAGTGGACAGTGTGTTGTTCATCTCCCATATAAGTCTCTGAGGTTTGACAAATTTCTGATCAGGCTGAACGTTAGGTAATTTTCCCTCTTTATCAAAACCACACAGTTCTAATGACCTGAAAGTATTAAAAAGATATACGATTTGATGTATGAAGATTATTTCCTGCTGACAACACATACAGTAAGACATGTGGGTTAAAAAACATTTGAGCACGATTTCTGAACTCATATTCAAAAATCATCCAATCAAAGCACAGTACTTATTGATTACAGTGTAAAGTAGACTTTACTCAGGTTTGGCTATTTCAAACTTGTGCTCCAAACTTGTATGACTGTAAGGTTGAATCAATGATTGATTGATTGATTTTTGGTGCTTAATGCCACTTTCAACAATATTTCAGCTAAATCATGGCGACCAGTTTTAGCGGTGGAGGAAGCCAGAGTACCCGGAGAGAACCACCGACCATAGGCAAGCAACTGGTAAACTTTATCACTTGCGGTTGCGAGTCGAGTGCACCCTTTTTGTAATTTACAAAGCCGGGCGTGAACCCACACCGTATTGGTGATAGGCTTGTATGAGTTGTTAGATCCAGCGACCTAAAGGTTGATTCAAAGAAATTTTGAGTGAGTTAATGTCAAATGAGCAATTTTTCCACCATATCACGCCGAGAACAAGTAATACTCGATGAGATGATACCAACATGCTGAGTTGGATTTTTATAGAGCTAACTCAATGAAAAAAGTCCGGGGGAGACATGTTGGATGCTCCATTCATTAATTATCATGATTCAGAGTCAACCAGCCTTTGCTCTTTCTCCTTAATGCTGCGTGCTTAGTTGGGAACAACAAATACCAATTTTATAGTATATGGTTTTACCCGATCAGGGCTCAAACCACAATCTACCACACTGGAAGCGAGCACACTAACCATTTCACCACTGATGTGGTTGTTAATTACAATAAATGTCAAGACAAAATGATATTTGTTATAGCCCAGTGTGTAATATAAAAAGCTTTTGGCTGATTACGTTACACATTCACATTTCTCAGCACAGTACATTGCATGCAAAACATATGATTGATTATTTAAAGAAACTTTATCTAAAACTGGGAAAAATGTGGGGTTTTTTTAAAACGACAAAAAAATCTTTCCCAACATGAGAGTTTTCAAACGTGAAATCTGCTTCTTCAAGAAAGTTATGAAGTCAAAGTAAAAATGATGTCTGTATCCATGGCAACAGTAATATAACTGCGTACAAACATTTATTTCTTTTATCACTGAGTTAAGCCTACTTTACATGTAAAATTTCATAAAATTCTTAAATATATGTGCTTTTTGATATTATTACCCTAAGAGTCAATATGAAAAACAAAATTCTTAAGTACCCCTGTTTGGACCTAACTAATATACCTTTAGGATCCCCAAAACAAAAACTAAATAAAGTCTCCAGGTATTGTTTGAGACACTTATTTAATGAGAAACCACAGGAATCGGAAATGTTATCAATATGATGAAAAATACGTCATATGGGTAGTGAAGTTTCACGAACGTAGTGAGTGAAATGAACAGGAATGCAATGCCGTTTTGGAGAAATCGGCTCTGGCTCTTTAAACCTCCGAAAAATTAATAAAAATTGTCAACACTCTAACGAAATAACATTTTCCTACAATTATATGTCATTGTTCTCTTCTCTAATCCTGTCATTACCCAATTTTATCGTCTCAGTTGACAGCAAAAAATAGCCAGTACAAATTTGTTTCACTAGCTAAATTAAATTACTACTAGTTAATATTTTTAAATAAAAATTTAATGATTATTGGACATTATAACATTGATTAGGCAAGTCTGGCAAGAATATATTAGAATTCAGGCAAGAAATTAGCTCTCAAAAGAGCATTATAAATAAAATATTTCTATCCTAATATTTTTTACTTCCTTTTAAATTTTGAGCCTGTTTTTTTTCAAATTGTCCCATATTAAAATGAAATGGTTGGGCCCCAAAAAAAATATATGTGTGTTTAAGGTCGAATGTCAAAAAAATCTAGTGTCGGTGATTCGGCATTAATTTTTTTTTTTTTTTTACTATCGGCAAAACCGGAAATAGTCATTCCCGGTTCCGGAATCCGATATTTCATTTTCGAAATTTTCGGTAAGCTGCCATTTAAATTTGTTAAGGCTGTTTTATGACGAGTTATGCAGCTTTACTACCTTCTTTGCTTTAAATTTCAACAAAAAGCTAGTGGTTGAATAAATAAAACATTGCTGCTGATTAAACAACAAATATGGTTATCCAAATTCTGTGTACTTTTGTAAATTTAAGTCACAACCACTTAAATGTTTTTGACAACTACGATATTATACACAATTTTCACAAAACTGAAAGTAGGAAAATTTAGCACACTCACAATTTTTTTCGAGTTCTATTTGGCTTTTACTCGCTAAATTATTTCCCATTAAATTCGATCCCTGTATTCAAAAATGCTTGGCGGACACGGGGACCGGCATTACCGACCTTATTGGCGGACCTCATGATTTTCTGTCCCCTGGGTCCGATGAATTTCAAAAACTCTGGTAGTTTACTCATGAAGATGGTAGTTTTACTCATGAAGATGGTAGTTTACTCATGAAGATGGAAGTTACTCATGAAGATGATAGTTTTACTCGTTACTCACTCTTCTGTAATGTTATACTCTGCTAAATGAGCTAACACAGGAGCATCAGCATGAGAATGTTCACAGTTAACTCCCATTCTGGCATTAGGGAAGCTGATGATATTAATAGACTTGTCAAACCAGATGGATTTACCATCACCACACAAAAGAAAATTGGCACGACTTGAAAAATCTAATCTATTTTCATGATGAAGAGTTACCTGTAAGTAAAACAATGTGTATGTTAGTTTATACACATCTGTCTGAAATTAGTATAAACATACAGTCAAACCTGTCTATAAAGGGCACCTCTATATAACAAATCACTGTCTATAAAGGGCACCTCTATATAACAAATCACTGTCTATAAAGGGCACCTCTATATAACAAATCACTATCTATAAAGGGCACCTCTATATAACAAATCAGTCTATAAAGGGCACCTCTATATAACAAATCACTATCTATAAACGGCACCTCTATATAACAAATCACTGTCTATAAAGGGCACCTCTATATAACAAATCACTATCTATAAACAGCACCTCTATATAACAAATCACTGTCTATAAAGGGCACCTCTATATAACAAATCACTATCTATAAACGGCAGTCTTATTTTTCCGATGAATGAATAGTGTATATAATTTTAATCTGTATATAAAGGGTAAGTACTCATAAAGGCCAACAGTGTCAGGTTCTCTTGAATGGTCTTTATATAAGTACTCATAAAGGCCAACAGTGTCAGGTTCTCTTGAATGGTCTTTATATAAGGCTTTAACTCTATATAAGGCTTTAACTCTATATAAGGCTTTAACTCTATATAAGGCTTTAACTGTATATAAGGCTTTAACTGTATATAAGGCTTTAACTGTATATAAGGCTTTAACTCTATATAAGGCTTTAACTCTATTTTATTCATCATTTTGAGTGAGTGAGTGTTTGGGTGATTATTGTTTAAGTGATAAATTATTCAGTTATATCATGGTGTGAACAAGTTACATTTTGATGAAGTCATGATCAGGGATAATTTGATCAGTCCAGAAGGTGCTTCTGAAAATCTTGTAAAAATCTAAAATTTGAAAACTTTGGTGAGTCCAGGGCTCATCTGGCAGAGTTGTTAGGATCTCTGGACGATGATGACGTCTGCTTTATACTAGACCAACACGCTTAGTTGGACTTTTCTAGTGCAAGCCCACTGGAACAACACAGTCTGCGAATATACTCCTTAATGCTGAATGGTTATAATTAGTGTAGAGCATCAAATACAAATTTCATAGTGTTTGGTTTGATCTCACTGGATCCATAAAACTGGGTTAACTCTACCACTTATTACTGAAGGGCCAATACCAAGTCAGGAAAGTGAGTGGTCATTTATAGGTGTAAGGGGTATCAATTCCCACTTATTACTGAAGGGCCAATACCAAGTCAGGAAAGTAAGTGGTCATTTATATGTGTAATGTAAGGGACCCGGGTGGCTCAATGAGATAGATCGTTAGATCTAACAGCTCATACAAGACTATCACCAATACGGCGTGGGTTTGCGCCCGGGTTTGTAAATTACAAAAAATGGTGCACTCGACTCGCAGCCGCAAGTGATAAAGTTTACCAGTTGCTTGCCCAGGGTCGGCGGTTCTCTCCGGGTACTCCGGCTTCCTCCACCACTAAAACTGTTTGCCATGATATAGCTGAAATATTGCTGAAAGTGGCATTAAACACCAAAATTCAAATTCATTCATATATGTGTAAGGCCATACAAAGTTAATTTCTTGGTTCTCAGGCCCGCCCGCATGTGGAAATTCGTCGCCGCATTGCAGATTTTTTTTGCAAAAATAGTAAAAAAAAATATTTTAATGCGGCAGCGCTGTCCATACGGAAAATACAACCTCATCCGTTTTTCTCTTATATCGCGTGGTCGGTGAAACGCTTTAAAATGCATCATGCTTAAATGAGATTTAAAGCATCGTTATGACAATGTATAAATAAAAAACGTGTTTCCGTTTGACATTTAGACAAAATGTCAATCGTTTCTGTGCAAATTCGGCACAAATGTTTGCCAGTTTTACCAGGAAACATAATAGGGGGCTTCTCCGAAGCTTGTACCTTATTGGAATTGTTTACGGAGATAAAAAATGGTACGTTGGGACCAGCGGATTGGACGTTTCCATAAAAATTAACCACTTGTGATGTTTCTGCCACCACCGGAAGAAATAAAATTGAAATTTTCAATAAAGTAATGAAAAGATTTATACATTGCCATATTTTTCACACAAAAAAAGAAGAAAAAATGCCTCCCTCATAACTTTTTACAGCAGTAAAAGGATAAAAAAAAATGCTGCCCTCCCTCATCAATTTTGACAAAAAAGGGCCTGAGAACCAAGTAATTAACTTTGCATGGCCTAAGGGGTATCAATTTCCTCTTAGTTTTGGGGTTTTCAGATTGGATTTTAGAAATGTTCTGAGTGTGATATTTTTTTGTTACTGATTTTATTTAAATATAGATTCTCCTTCACTTTCCCGTGGGTTACGATATTTTACCACTCAAGAGAATTAAATTAAAAATTTTAACCACAAGACGTCAGGCGAGTGGTTAAAATTTTAAATTTAACTCTTGAGAGTGGAGAAATATTATAACCCACATGGGCAACTGAAGGAGAATTTGTTTCTCCCATTATTTAACAAAAACTTTATTTCAAAAGCAGTCAAACAAGTCAAATGCGAGGAAAAGCACGAGTCGGTTTATTTAATCCTCTAGAGGATTACAGATTTTTCCATCACTGGTTCAGCAGGGTTAAAACGCCGTAATAATGGGAGAAACTCATATCAACATCTACAAAAGACAATAAGTGTATGCCATGTAAATTAATAATCTCTAAGAATGGAGGAATGTGTCCACAGGACATAAATGCCCCAGCTTCAAGCAAAACAGGGGCAGAACTCAAGAACGAAAAATGTTTTTGAATCCAAAATCAAACTTGGCCTTTCTTTTATTGTCCCTACCCTTGTGTATAAATACCAATTGATTTAATTATGGGAAACCTCAGTTATTGAGCGGTTGCATATACGGACATGAGTAAAACTGAATCTCTCTGATGCCTAGCAGCTGGAGGATAAAATAGGGTACTGTTTGATACAGTCGTTACTTACACATAAAATAGCAGATTCTATGATCTGCAATGACTCCTTGTTGACCCCTGAAGAAAATTGTTCAGTTCTTATCTTGGCCCATGTTGTTCTATCAATCCCTGTTAACGCTGGTATAGATTTCTCTGAGTCTGTTATTGAATCTGTATGAAGTAAAATATCATGTTTAGTCAAACCTTCCCATGCGGCCACCTCTATTAAGCAGTCACCTTTTTCTAGTCCTGTCAGAAAATTTTATATGAATTGAACCTCTTTTAAGAGGTCACCTGAGTTATAAGACCAGTTTTTCTTTATCCCAGAGGTGACCAGGGGCAGATCCCGGATTTCAAGTTAGGGGAGTTGCACTTGAAATGATCGTGCGGAGCGGAGCGAGACGCGAACATTTTTGGGGTATTTCGTGTGAAAAATCACGATTTTACGCAAAAAAAATCATATTTTTTCCAATTTTAGGAGGGGATGCGCCGGGGGCCACCCACCCTGGATCCGCTCCTGCAGACCTCTTAATATATGTTTGACTGTATACTCCCTAACAATATGCTTGAAAATTTGTTTTGGCAGCCGGTGGTTTATTGGAGATTTTATCACAGGCATGATAGGTAGGTCAATTTGTTTGCAATTTTTTTTTCATGAGTGGAGCTTAGGGGAACGCAGGTTAAAATTTATCATAATATTTACCCTACTGCATTATTCATTTCGATTTTAGTAGGAAAATAAACACTTTTAGTTTTTAGTTTCAAACATTATTTAGGGGTCATCATGGTTGTGATCGTATGACAGTTGGATTTACAACTACATATGCAATCAGTGTCTACCACCACTTGGGTTCGAACTCTGCTCATACCGAGATGCACTCGATACAAAATTATGTGATAAAGTTTGTCAGTGACTTACGGCTGGTTTTCTCCTGGTACTCCGGTTTTCCCCAACAATAAAAGGCCGTTGGCCACTGGTTCCCCCGACGCCAAGGTTACATCGTAAGATTAAATTTTGAAACTACTGTAAACTAGAGGGTCAGGGGAGCCTGTATCACTCATAATTCTGAAAGGGGATCATCCAAGGACCATTTTGAAGTAAAAAAAG
>MJUT01055673.1:584178-616373 GCA_002080005.1 Gigantidas platifrons | reverse complement strand
AGGAGAAGATTTTTTTAACATTAGCCAATCAGAAACAAGAATTGCCCTTGGCGGCCATATTTGTTGGCGGAATGGGACGAAATGAAGAAACTTTATAGAGGACCTTATATAGATGTTTTCTGCCAAGTTTGGTTCCATTTGGCCGAGTTGTTTCAGAGGAGTAGATTAAAATATGAAAAAGTTAACGGACGGACGACGGACGACAGACAGACGCCAAGTGATGGCAATACCTCACATGACCCTTTGGGTCAGGTGAGCTAAAAAAAAGAATATACATGTACAAGAAACATGTTTTTGGTGGGGTCCGAGTTGCTCATTTCTGTGTTGTATTATTTGCTTTGTTTGTTTCGTCGTGTGCCTTGCATACCCAATGTTGCCAGTGTCTCTCTGGATTCTCCATTCTTGATTGTCCCTTCGGTTTTCTCTAATGTTTATGTACATGTAATTCTAATTTGATTGACACATGTCAATAACCTTACCACCAATCAGTGACATAGTTCGTAGACCACCATGACTTCAATATTAAAATTCTTTGTAATGCAGGCGCCATATTCTTCTCAAAGTCTTTTGCATCGTTACATAGCTTTTTCCATTCTTCAGAATTTTTATCATACAAAGGAGAGAGAGAATTGAGCAATTTATTAAGAGTTTCATTAACTGTTGGGACAGGCATTCTTGGTAAACTTCGCTGACAGCTATATAAACTAGGACTATATCCACTGACGATTTTCACCAATATTCCCCATAATACTGTACTGACAGACTGTGTTTTAGGCTGTTCATCTGAAGTAGAGAACAAAAAAATATATTATTTTTGTAAAACATAAAAAAAAATATTGTGTGAATTTTATCGTAAACCATAGATGTTTTTGTAATGTACACACCTGTTCTTTTGCACTTTTAATTGCCAATTTTTACAGAATACATTTGTAATTACTTTTTTTTGTATAATACCTGTATGTATCAAGGATGGCTATGCTTAGGGTTATGGTGTAAAATGCCACTTTCAACGATATTCCAATTATATCGTGGCAGTCAGTTTTATTGGTGGAGGAAACCGGAGTACACGGAGAAAACCACTGACCTGTCGCAAGTCAATGACAAACTTTATCACATAATGTTGTATCAAGTACACCTCGCCTCAGCGGGATTCAAAAACACAACGTTAGTGGTGGTAGGCATTGATTGTATAGGTAGTTGTAAATCCATCTACCATACGATCACGACCACGATGACCCCCATCAAGGCTAGTCAAAAACTTCTCAAATCATAAAAGTAATAACAGAATGTTTTGATACAAGTAAAAAATGTACATCCCATGACACTGTAATCTTATAGATAGATACTTGTTTATATGTATTGTCGTTGGAGATCCAGTTGTCAAGAGAGAAGGTTTGGGATCCCATTAACCAGATTAACCCTGCAAGGACCTGGATTTCCAACGTCACATGTAATGATCTATTTTGTTTTCAGTAAGCATAATCTTCAATATGATGAAGGAGGCAATCATATGGCAGAAGCAGAAGAAGCAGGTGAGATGTGATTGTTTTGTTGACCGTTATCGTTTAGAACTTTCTTTTCATTAGAGTAACAAAAAAATGATGTCATAAATATCAGCTTCAGTGTTGGACATTAATGTCTAGAATCTAGTCATAGTATATCTATGCTTAGCAATATATTTTCTATTTTTAGAATTATTATGTCCTGTAAGTGACGGGAAAAGTTCATATGATCTGTGGGTCAGTGGGTTATTGTGAAGTGTTTCTGAAAATGTTGTGAAAAACTAATATTTTGTGGATTAAATCAAATTTTAATAATCTTGAATGCAATATACAGTGAAACATATCTAAACTCTGACAACCTACTAGGGACCAATTTTTGTGTTCATAATAAACAGGTGTTCATTATATATGGGTTATTTTAACCACGATTTCCTCATGAGATACGCAAATGGAAAAGTTTGAAGCTCCATTTAACGCTTTTATTATTATTTTATATATATAACCTATACAAATTTTCGGGGGGTCAAGCCCCCCCCATACCCCCCCCCTTTTTATCATGTAGCCGCTTCAAATTTCAATTCAGCCTGTTCAATACAATCTTATTGAATACCCTGTATATACAGGTTATTTTAACCACGATTTCCTACATTTGAACTTTATTTAATGTTTGGTTTATACAGGTGTCCATTTCATTTTGGGTTCAGTTTAGGTTTATGGTGTTTAACGCCACTTTCGACAATATTTCAGTTACATCGTGTCGGTCTGTTTCATTGGTGGAGGAAACCAGAGTACCCGGAGAAAACCACACACCTGTTGCAAGTCATAATGTTGTATCAAGTACACCCCACCATGAACAGGATTCGAACTCACAACGTTAGTGGTGATAGGCACTAATTGCATATGTAGTTGTAAATCCAATTACCATACGATCACGTCCACGAAGACCCCCCAAAAACAATAAATATGGTCTTACACATCCAGCCTCTGTATGCTAGCAGTCCTCTTAACATGAACCTCCTCACATACAACAAAAGAAGGAAAAATACAAAACCAACGACTGTTGAAACTATGAATGCTTTCAGGAATTCAGGACAGTCTGTAAAATAAATTATAAATATCAAATGTTAAATTTTATAAACTAAATTTGAAAATGTTTGCAATGATTATTAATAAGAAAAACGTGACCAGACCAAGATCATCATAATTACATCTAGCACTTGTAAATGCATTCTTTTGCACCAAATACTAGTATCTGAGTGAGTAAGTGATTGTTGCTTTATAAATGCCAAACAATTTTTCCTATACATCATGGGGACAACAAAGGAAATGAAAAAATGATATCCGCAGGCAAACATGTCGCTCCACTGGAATACAATATCCTGAATTCTAGCCACCCAGTTTTTGCTGTTACTCCTTAAGCCTGTGTGCTTGGCTGAGAAGCAACAAATACCAAAATTATTGTCTTTCATTTGACCCGATGGGGACTAAAACACAGGTAACTATCGCACTCAAAGAGAGAACACTAACAATTTCACCAACAAATGCAGCCACTTTAGTATTTCATCTGTTTGCCTTTGATTGTGTATTTAAACGTTAGCACAATAGTATGCATAAAGGTCATAATCTAGACTGACTTCTGTCAGCTTAGAAACAATGAAAAGTGTTGATTGTTTTGATAACAGTTTCTGGTTCTATATCTGTGTTAATAAATGAAAATTGCAATGTTTAGTTTTGATCTGGAATGTCTTTTCATACTGATTATGTGTCAGTAAACAGGTCTGGAAAAAATATATATCATATATTCATGACATAAGGTCACACGCATGTGACTCGTAATGTTATTTCTTAAGATCTCCCACAACGTGCCATATCAGTAAAGGGGAGTATGTGAGATATCTGATTTTAGTGTGTATCAAATTATCGCCAGCCTGACTTACAATTTTTGAAATAGGTAGGTAAATCGCCAAACAAATTTTTCTCCAAATATTGTGAAAAAAGCTCACCATAAATAATCACGAATATGGAAAAAAAACTTTCTAAAACTACAAATTAGTAAAACAAATTATTGCTGAATAATGTGTCTTATAGAATAGGCCATCCTTCATTAATTATAAAAATATGCTTGTTTCTCAGAACATGACCCTGGTTTCTGTGACTGGGTGACCCATCGGTCAGTAGACATATCCTGTTTTTGTTGTAAATTTAAATACAATGTTTATCAAAACTGATAAAATTTATATGTCTGACAGACAATTAATATCAAAGTAATGTTGAATATTAAAGTAGCAAAAACAAATTTATTTGTTGATTTAAACAAACATATTTTATTGTTCAGAACAACAAATGGATAATTACATTTATTTGTTTTTCAAAGGACATAGTTTCTGGTACTTGTTCGTGTTACTCGATCTTTAGTTTTATGTATGTTTTGTAGATTGATTTGTCCTTTTGTACTTTTTCTTTTGGCCATTGTGTTGTCTGTTCTTCTTCGATATATGGATTCTGATTACCCCTTTGGTATCTTCAAACTCTTCTTGCACATATTCTGAGCAAATATCTCCCCATGTCTCAGTGAATCACATACAAAAACAATTCTTATGAAAGAGTTTTTTTTTCAAATTCACTTGTTGTCTTTCTGTATCGAAACAGAAAAGACAACAGCTTTCATAACAGACCATATGCATGCCATTAGATTAAATAGGTCACTGAAATTTCCAGTTCCAGGTTATGTGTTGCGAAAAAAAAAATGAAGTCTCTTTGCACTGTCTGTCTTGTTCTGAGAAACGAGCTTATTTTTTATTGTTGGGTTTACGTAATGGACAGCTAATATAGAGCAAGCAATTTTTTATGAACATGATAAATGACCTTAATTATTAGCCAATATAATCTTTTTTTAATTGGTGATCATTGTCAAATGTATGTTTTTGGTAATACAATGTACAGTCAGATCTGCTTTAAAGGGCACTTCTATACAGATTTGATTTGATTTTTGGTGTTTAATGCCACTTTCAACAATATTTCAGCTATATCATGGTGACCAGTTTTAGTGGTGGAGGAAGCCGGAGTACCCGGAGAGAACCACCGACCATGGGCAAGCAATTGGTAAACTTTATCACTTGTGGTTGCGAGTCGAGTGCACCCTTTTTGTAATTTACAAAGCCGGGTGCGAACCCACTCCGTATTGGTGATAGGCTTGTATGAGTTGTTAGATCCAGCGACCTAACTCATTGAGCCACCCGAGCCCCCTCTTTTATAGAATAGTGCATATAATAGTGTATATGTAAAGGACAACTGCTCATAAAGGCCCAATTATCAACTTTCCTTGAGTGGCCTTTATAAACGGACTTGACGGTATTTGTACTCTACATTTCAAGATGCTGTCCCAAGAACTTTTGAAAAATTTAATCTCAAGTTAGCAAACTTGAGATTTCAGAAGTGTTTTATGAGCTGAAATACCTTCTGGGATATATTGGCAAGCAAGGAATAATCTAACATTGATTGGTCTGACTAAATCCCAGTCACCAAGCATGCACATAGACAATACAACTACCAGTACACCGAGATTCCATATAGATGCTGGCCACAATCCATTTTTCAATAAATTTCTGAAAGAAAAAAAATACTTGAATGCATTATTTTATTTTTGAAGCAGGGTTACTTGTGGCTTAGTTGAAGTCCTAACTTTGAACGTTTTATTGCTATTATGACTTGGTTCACCGTCCGTAATATCTGTGTTACTTAATTAAGTAACCATGGATATGTTCTGTTTGTCATTGTCACAATCACGTCCTCCTGTCCTCTTTCATGACCGAATTTCTAACAAGAGTAACAGGACAGGTACAACAAGTGGAGCAGGAACTACTTACCCTTCCACAGCACCTGGGTTAACCACAGATTTGTTGTGGGGTTCATGTTGCTCAATCTTTAATTTTCTGTGTAGTGTTTTGTAAATCATTGTTTGTCCTTTTGCCCATAGTATTGTGTCTTTTTTTGATTTACAGCTTCTGATTACCCCGTTGGTAAATTCAATACTTTTTGTCATACACATTTGCATGTACAGTGTAGTGCATTTATGACATTTAGGACTGTGTAACATTTATTTTGTATTCACTGCAATTATCAGATAAGAACATGTATACAATTAATGTTTTGTTTTCAGGTTATTGACCTTGATCATTGTTATCAGTTTGCATCATCGTGTGTAACCCACAGCTAATCATGCTTCGAATACACTGACAAACTTTATCACATAATGTTGTATCGAGTACACCTCGCCTGAGCTGGATTCGAACTCACAACTTTAGTGGTGATAGGCACTAATTGCGTAGGTAGTTGTAAATCCAATAAACTTGGAAATGCCTCTTTTACAATATCTGAAAAACTATTTTCGATTTTCTTCTGATAACATTTGACATTTCATACTTTGTCCTTCAGTTTTGTAAATTCAATTGGTGCTAAAAAATTCCAGGAAAGTTATTTGGAACCTACATTTGTGTAGATCATTAAGATAGTCTAGTTATTGTTTCAATCTTAACTTTCTGAGTTCATCAAACATCATCGGTGGTGTAGTTCATCCGCCATAATGGTGCATAGACTAAAACTGTTGTATATACTTGTTTCATAAGAAATGGGCTTGACAGAAAATGTGATAAGAATGGAGTAATAACAAAGGGGGGTTTGCATAAATTTCCACGACACATGATAAAAATAGAAAAATAGACTTAGTTTAACTTGCCCTAACTGGTCACCTCTCTTTCTCTCTTTTCCGGGCACTGCCAGGTCCCCCCGTGGATTTTTATGTAATAAATTAACTTAAATTAATGGTCACTTCCTTTACACGGCCAACGGCCAGAAAAATATATCCCAATAATGTTAAAATACCTATTTTAACGGTCACAAATATATTTTTTTGTCGCTTGCGGATAGCATTCGTGATTAACACAGTATTGATTTTTGCTACACGTGGAACTCCTGCGCTGAGGAAAAATGCTGAGAGATACGAATGGTAAAGGTGAATGTCATATTTAATGATATCCAGTTATTGATTTGTTTGACACCTTTACAGGTAAACAATTAAGGTGTTGATGATTATACAACAATTATCCTCTGATTGACAGTTAATTGGGGATAAGGAAGTGTGTTTGTGGCACACGCTTAGATGATTGAAAGTGTGATAGCGGCAACTAAAATAGTTATAAACCGTTCTGCAAACACTAGTTGAAGGACAACCTTTGATGTCGCGGAAAACTTTGTTATGGCTTGTTTGGGACCAAACCCGATGGAAGTATTATTTAAGGACTAAGTTGCAGGATGGAATTAATAAACCATAAAAAATTATAGATCTAATCTGTGACTTTTTCAAAATAAAGTGTAAATTCTGCGACTACATCGTACAATGTGATGAATAGTGACTTTTTAATTTTAGTGCTCTACGACTTTATTGTTCAGAACATTGTCTTCATTGTTATTGCTTTGTTATAACCTTATGATTATGAATAAATTATAAATAGTTTTTATCATTCATTCATCATATGAAACACTACTTAAACAACATGACAGTGGGAAAAGTTCTTGAGATGTTGGAAAGATAATGGGTGTTGGAAGAACACAAATCCAACAGATTATTAAAAATATTTATTATAAGTCATAAGTCTTAAGTTTAATATTATATATACATGTATATACACACATGTACGTATATATGCAAAGCCACCTGATGAGTACCCTTGGCAGGGACGAAACAGTTTTAATTCCGGAATATTTGTAATACTTTAAAAAATGTGAATCTTGAATTACAGGTCACCTTTATTAAGCAGTCAGTTTTTGCCGGCCCTTAAGTGGCTGCTTAAATCAAGTTTGACTGTAATTGATTAAGTATAAGACAAATACATGTCGCTCAATAAAAGAAATTGTCTGTTCTGTTGAAAATAACTAGTTTATAATCAAATTCAATAATTGTTTTTTGTTACTAATCTTTTTAGAGTTATCACCAGTCTGATATGATAGATAACATGTGCGTCATCAAATGGCGGCTTACGTGTTTTATTTGTATTAAAATGATAATCATCGGCCAAACTTCACTGATCTTATCAATGAAAAACAACAAAACAACATATTTTTATGCAAATGTTGGTAATAACAAATTTATCTCGTCCAGCTATACAAATGTACTCCCCTCAGCTGTGATATTATTGGGTACCCCCTTATACTCATTTTGAAAATGACGACCATTCCCATTCAGGGGTGTGGAAATACTGAAATGTTCTACTTGTCCCCGGGCAAGTCATCTGAAAAAAGTTACTTGTCTGGACAAAATCCTACTTGTCCTGTTTTTTGTACAAACATTTGATACTTATAAACACAGTTGCTAAATTGAACTTGTTTATATTGTCTATTACATCATTGCATAAAATTTGAAATATAGCTTTAATAAAGTTAACACAAACATCCTTGCGTAAGTGATCACTGCCCAAATGAAGGCCATTTTAAATTTGGATTTCAGATAGCAATATGCAGTCAGAGAATAGCTGGTTGTTTTTAGATACAGAATAAGCTGTGTTGAAAACAAATCTCATATCAATGAAGTTCATTTTGATTAACCTTGACAATGAATTATCAATCAAAACAGTCATGTACTAGTATTTAGTTTTAGTGGTGTCTTCATACTTTGCAGATGACTGGTGGGAAGATAGGTATCCATTCTGTCCACGATTTTGCCAATAAACATTAATGATTTCTTGTCAGCAAAATCAGAGTATATTCTGCAGATATTTCAATATGAGACACCATCAGAATCCAGCAGTAAACATGAGAAATCGGCTAGCCACTGTGTTTTTCCTTACATTTTGTGTCCTTTTCCGCTAGAGTTTTGCATTTAAATTTCTCGTGATGTTCATTGTGGCCAGAATCATTCCCAGTCTTTTTTTTTTATTATCAAATATTTGTCCATTGTAATGACTGCAACACGATTTGTGTTATACGTTCACGGATGTAAGGCCCTATTTGTTTATGAAATTGAAAAGCTATGGACAAGCAAGGAAACGTCACATTCGGAACTCCAGTAAAAACCTGTTACACGGTCCCGGTTATCGTTAAGTAAATGCAGTACAATTATCATTGCAATCGGGTCGTAATACTCAACTTAGAACTTGTACAATTCTGGTTATTTTTAGCTGCTTTCGGAACACCACTGACATGATCGTTTCCAATTTAAAAAAAAAACCAACATTTATCTATTATAACCGTCAATATTTACGATATAATATCATTTGAGGAATTGTCTTCCCAGAGTACTTTAAATAGAAATTATTTTTATTTGTTGATTTTTACTTGTCCCCGGACAAGCTAGCCAGGAAAATCTACTTGTCCGGCAGGTTCTATGTACGAGTCGAACGAGTCGGGCATGGCAATTCCACACCCCTGCCATTACTTAGCTCTGATATTCGAAAATGGCTACAATAAAAAAGGTACACATACAAAATGTATTTAAATCTACTTCACTAAAATTGAAATTATTCAAGGCATGAAGATTACCATTTCACGTTTCCCTGGGAAAGTAACATGCTGATCGATATTTCCCGCAGGGAAAGCATCATAAGTCCGTTGTTGCTCGTTGTTGTACTTTGCGGTTATCAGATATATCAGTTTCTGAAACTGGTTTACGATTTACTTAAGCCTGAATTCCATATGTAAAGGTATAAAATTGTATGTATACAAGGTACCAGATATCGATGTTGCAGTTTGCTGTTGAACTTTCAGATATTTTGAAATAACAACTAAATTATAAATTAGATAATATGAGTAGGCACGGCCTATAGAGAAGACAGAAGTCAGTGAATATAATAGATCTTAATAAAGGAAAAAGAAACCGTTCGTTTCAAGTGAAATAGTCGGCCGAATTTCTGTGTACGAAAATGAAAAGATGTTTTGTACCCTCTGTGTAAAATTCCTCAACTTTACAACTAGAAGCATTAAAAAAGATCTATCAAAAATAATAATCACAAACCAGCAAAAATGTAGTTTCAATTAGATTCAAATCTCAAATTGATTATAAACACACAAAAAACAAAGTAAGAAAAATCAATTTATTTTCAAACAACAAAACCCTTCCAGTTATGCTCAGAATGCAGGATTTTGCATTAAATATTTCAAAATTTTCATGTGGGGGGCATGTCCCAAAACCTCCTAGATAAATTACGCCGGCTTCGTGGGCCTCAATGGGAAAGTAGAAAGTTGGAAGGGAAAGTCAATTTTTTATTTCACTTTCCCTTGGGTAAGTGACTTTAAAAATAATTCTTCATTCCCTGTTAACTACAATGATTTTATGAATAAACATCAGGAAAATATACATTTATTCTCCAACTTCCGTTGACACTGAAGAAAGGACATACAGGGCAGATAATTTCTTCGAAAGTCAAATCTCAACAAAATTATGGGGCACGATAGTATAGCATTGTTTAACTTTATCCTCGTGAAGTTTTGTGAGGTCTTTGTATCGCATGGTTTTTTGTTTAAATTTGCTGGCTATATTGCGAAGATACACCATCCTCATCGACCTGTTTTATATGGGAAGAAGTCCCAACTATATACTAATGACTAAATTTTCATGCACCGGAAATGACATACCGGAAGTCAATACATGGTCGGGACTTAAAAAACAACGGAAGATTTGGGTCTGGGTCCCTCTTTTAAGAAAATCTGGATCCACCCTCAGTCTACTTTGAAAAAATATTATAGGTCCATATATCAGATTCAGAGTTAATATTGTTTCAAAAAAAATATTGGACTTCGTCCCAAGTTAGGTAACACCTATTATCATATTAGTACATGCCACAACTTTTTACATGACTATATGTCCACTCGCCTATCTGTCACCATGTTAACCTTTGATGTTAGAAACTGCGTTAAAACAGCCCAGAATTTATTAGAAAGGCAAAAAACTAGAATTATTAAATCCAATAATATCAATCTTACAGACAATATTAAAAAAATCATATTTCTCTGCATAATATTTCTTTACGAATGATTTATTTCTTGTTGTTTGTTTGCTTCTGACTGAAAAATCGACACCATCTTGAGAGAAACGCATCACATGGCTGCTGCAAATTTAGCTCGGATCACGTTATTTTCATTAAAATATTTGAAAACAATGCCATTTTGTAATCATTTGAGTTCCTTAAAGGGGATGATATATTTTTTCGTGTAATTTATTGGTAATTTAATTGCTTTCATCGTAATTTAAAATCACTAATGTTTAGTAACGAATAACTTACTTCAGATTGAATGGGACCTCCCAGGACCATATTTTTAAAAGAATTTAACCATCTCAGTATAATTAAAAAACAACAAAATGTTAATAGTCCTAAGCGAATCTTTGCGATAACTGATTCCGTATTGATAGCCAGACGACGAGTTGATATTTCCGCAACATTCTCATTTCCTCACCGATATATTTTTTTTATTTAAATTATTACTTTGATTTTCCGGTCTTTTAAATCGTGCAATTGACTCGGACATAAAAGTTTTAAATCACGTACTTTTAATGCTTGCAAGTGACCTCGATTAGCTAAAAGAAACAAAACCTTCGCTAAAAATAAACCGGTTAAATCAACTGATTACAAAACTCGTCTGCCTGATGCAACTTTGACGGAAGCATAGGCCAAAATACTTATGAAATCATAGTTAAGTGTATGTTTTCTAGTGACATTTTTAATTTTTGAAAGACCACCTGAAAAATAAAAAAAAACGCAGATTTTGACAGACACTTTTGCTGATGGTGGTCCTACTCAAAGAGCTGTAACTTTTGAATGACTCCAAGCATTGAAACAATAATTACATCATTGTGTTTCTAATAAAAATACCTTTCTCGTGATATACAACACATGCTTGATTTTTTTAATTTTTTTATTTGCTTGACATCCCTAGACAAGACTTTGTCAAGAGTGAAAAAAATTACATACAATGACAATTCAATGGGATATTTAAAATACAAGATGGACAATGTCACTCTATTATTGACATTATTATGGTTGATCATTAATAAAGAAATTCACAAAAGAACAAAGTCCAAAGAAAACAACGTGTACACATGGTGATTGTGTAGTGACTTGTGTTGGCAATGTCATTGATAATGATTGACAATAAATGTCAAATGATTCCAAACCTTGTTCGAAAGAATCTTCGAATGATTGATCGTCTCCATTCTCTAAATATGTCTTGCCTGTATTCCTCGCCAGATTGTAGCGGTTGAACTCTAGGTTCTTTTACAGCATTCCTTGCTTCTGCCATCTAGAAAATCTCGGCGTTGTCTGCTACAGGTGCTTGTTTTGCGGATTACTAAAAAAAACAAAATTATAAATTTAGTAAAATATGTCAGTAAAAAAACATTTATTTCCATAAATAAAATCATATTTATACAATTTTTAGATATTAGATAGACATATGTATTCATAATATCTAATTTAATCCCAAAATTGACACAATTTTGTCATTTCGTTTTGACATTTTTATCAATCTAGAAAATTTTAAGTTGTACAGAAATTAGGTTGCCCCGGTTGAAAGAAAGTTTTTAACCAAGATAAAATGCGTTATATTTAAAGCTTCTCAAAGACAAATTTATTCATCATAATATACTCTCGATGCCAAAATAAATCTTCAAAAAACGTTTTTGTGTATCCCTTCTATAAGTGATGAGTTTTAATACAGTCATCCATATTAATATTTTAAAACGCATAAAATTGCCAAAAAACCACACATTTATTTACGTCTGAAAAAATCCACATGGGTAAGCTTTATTGTCACGTGACTAAATCAAAACAAGGCACTAGATTTGCAAAAGAATACACCACGGAACTCGGTGTTGAAGCACAATGTAAGACAATTACGTCCAAATAAGCGTTAATAATAGCTGTC
Organism: Gigantidas platifrons; assembly: GCA_002080005.1. Taxonomy (NCBI): domain Eukaryota; kingdom Metazoa; phylum Mollusca; class Bivalvia; order Mytilida; family Modiolidae; genus Gigantidas; species Gigantidas platifrons. Next base: position 603,960 of record MJUT01055673.1, on the reverse strand, counting down.
CTATCGGCAGATTATGAAACCCTAGTTGTAGTTTGTGCGTCATAATATCCATCTTTGTTCTACATCTGTCATGATGTTCGCATGGCGGCCATTAATGCGATTGATTACCGCATGAATACTTGTATTAATGGCTCGTGTCGAATAAATCAAATGCCTAGGTGGAAATTGTTCTGTTACATGACAATTCATTATTTTTTAAGCTATATATAGTAACAGAGTTTGCATTTAAATGCAAGTATTATTTATTTGAAGGCAACACTAGTCACTAAACTCCATGTTTGGGTATCAAAAGGGGATTTATTTAAATAAATGCATTGTCAGATTTTTGCTTTTTATGTAACTTCTAATTGTATTCTCAGCTGATTGAAAATCACCGAACTGAATATCATAAACTCAAGAGTATCATTTTTATCAAATGCAAATTCTTTCAGTTATTAATCAGCATCATAATTCCAAGATGGCCACCACTTTTCAACATACTGTGCATCTTATTAACATGATATTATTCCTATACTGCATAATAAAAATGTTATTTGTGTTTTCAATGACAATTTGATTATCTTATTATGATAAATCGTTTATTCATCTTGACTTTTATCTAAAAGTTGATTCTGTATTTTTTTTAAGTTTCAGCAATTAAAAAAAATATATTCCAATCACATTTTGATCTAAAAAAAAATTGTTGAAAATTTAAAATCTGTGTTAATAATCAGTTATTTTTTTTTAATAAATAGCCAACAGGGATGGTTGTTTGTATACCTTTAGTATTCTGCATAGGTTCAATATAGAAACTGAAGTACTTAAACTCACATTTATTACAAAGATGTTATTTATTTTTTGAGCATACACACAAAAATATAGGTTTGCCTGCCTATCAAATTGTTCTATTCAGTTCTGAATGCATATTCAATGTTTCAGCTCGACTTCAGGACATTCTTTAATAATGAGAAACCAAATTTGAAAGTCAGTAATTTCCCCTGATAAGAATTCCAGGTGACAGCACAACATACTATGGTCCTACACTGATTTACTGTTGATAAGCAATTCACTAGATAATTAGAAGAATTATAAACAATGCCATCAACTTGCTGTTCTGTACCTCATTGTTCCAATAGAGGAGGCCATTTATTTCCAAAAAATGAAAAATTGAAAAAGAAATGGATTGAGGCAATCAAAGGAAACAGGGATGGGAATATCCAGCTTTGGATGCCAACAAAAACAAGTGTTGTGTGTAAACATCATTTCCTTCCATCAGATTACATAACTTTAACTACATATGGTAAGTAACTTTTATCTATCGTATCAAGATTATATTGTGTATACCCTGCTGAGTGTAGTATTACCTAATTAGATTAACTCATCAGTACAATGTTACACATGATTACTTTATCCATGAAGAAAAAACCATCAAGTATGTCAAAATATGTAAACAAAGAGGTTCCTGCTAAATTAAGTAATAACAATAAAATGTAAAGAAAAGTTTTAATTTTTGTATGAAGTATTAATTGTGTTAATACAGATACATAAAATGTACATGTCACCTTCCTTAAAAATTAAATGAAATATAAAACAAATCTAAGTTTTTTTTTAATTTTTAATTTTATTCATTTATGATTTTTTTGAAGGAATAAACATCCTTTTAAAGTTCATGCCTGTATGTCTAGTAATAATGTTTTAATATTAACCAGTGAAATCTTCATTGTATGACTTGCTTCTAAATATTACAATTTTTCTCTTTAACAGGTACTGTTGCACTTGTCGAAAGATTGAAAATGGATGCTATTCCCAGTGTCTTCCCTTGGATTAGCACTTCTAATCCAAATGAAAGAGGTAAGCGACAGGCCGAATGGGATGAAGCCAAAGAAAGTTTGGACTCTGACAGTAGTTCTGAGAGCAGTGACAATACATTTGTTTGTATGTCATCAAGCTTACCATTTGACGATGATAATGTTGGCAATGAAATAATTTATACTGCATGCTGAACGATGTCAAGATGTGGAAATTAGTGAACGTAATGTAAATGTAAACATTTCATTAGATAATACAAGTACACAAACTTCGACTTGGCCATCACTTTGTGTAGAAAAGTTTATGTATGATCCGCCGGAGATTATGTTTTATACTGGACTGCAAACATATGAAGTCTTCATATTTGTTCTCGCAACCTTAGGAAATGCTGCTTGTGAATTGAACTACTTGTATTACAGAAGTGAGCAGCTTTCAGTGGAAAACATTTTTTTTTAACACTGATCAAAATTCGGCAACACAAGGCAAACTTTGAGCTCAGCCGCTTGTTTAACATTTCTGAAATAGCAGTTGTCAATATCTGGGTAACTTGGGTAAATTTCATGGCAAAACAATGGTGTGAAGTGAACATGTTTCCTGACCGAGACGTTGTAAGGTTTTTCAGTCCTCATGATTTTAAAGAAAAATTTGCGCCAACAAGAATAATAATTGATGGGACTGAATGCCCTGTGATGAAGCCAAAATCTCCTATAGCTCAACAGGCCACATTTTGAACATATAAGAACAGGAATACTATCAAACTGTTAGTTGGTGCAACTCCTGGTGGGTTAGTAAATTATGTTTCTCCAGCATATGATGGTTCTACAAGTGACAGACAAATATGTGAGCGAAGTAACTTACTCACTCTATGAGGGCCTGGGTGGCTCAATGAGTTAGGTAGTTGGATTACCTAACAACTTGTACAAGCCTATCACCAATATGGCGTGGGTTCGCACCTGGCTTTGTAGATTGTAAATTACAAAATTGGGTGCACTCGACTTGCAGCCGTAAATGATCAAGTTTACCTGTTGCTTGCCCATGGTTGGTGGTTCTTTCCGGCTTCTTCCACCACTAAAACTGGTCGCCATGATATACATGTAGCTGAAATATTGCTGAACAGAAAGTGGCATTAAACACAATAATCAAATACTCACTTTATATATGTGATAAAGGAGACTCAATAATGGCAGACAAGGGATTCAATTTATTTATTTGCACTATATGATGTAACAATTGATATTCCAACTTTTTTTCGAAAAAAAAAATAGATTGACTGGCAAAACTGTTTTAAAAGATCATTCATGCACAATTTCAAGTAAAAGAGTTCATGTAGAAAGAATAATAGGACTGGCAAAAACATACAAAATCCTAAAAGAACCTTTAAATGTCACTGAAACAAAACTAGCAAGTGAAATCACATTTGTCTGTTTTATGTTATGCAATTTTAATTAAAGCTTGCATCATTCCAGAAACAGCATATACATATATATGAAAACTACATGTACTTGACACATTTATATGATTTCAGATTTATTATTATTTTAAACCACATTTAGTATATATTTAATCCAACAGGTTTATTCAAATGAATATTGTCCATACTCCTTGTAAAACAATCTTTGCAGAACAGCACTTTTAAAATATTTTTCATAAAATTCTTGTCATTTTTTTACCATGTTGTTAATAAATATTTCATCATGTTTTACACCAATACAATTGAAATCCTTAAAGGTGTATATCACAAAGTTACAACTAGTGGCACCAGTACAGAATTATTGTCCCTGTATTTGGTAGAAATAGTCATGGTTGTTGTCAAGAAATAAATGTCTGTCCTCTTTTATTTTTAAGACTGGCACTGTTTGTATATTTATCATCTGATTTCTCACAACGAAAGGACATTTGATTTCAAGGACAGTTTCATGATCTATGATTGCATCTGGGGATGCCCCAATAAATGGGTGACTTTTATTGGCAAAAATGCCACATCGTCTGGTTCCACGACCATGCTCCGAATCGTATTTGGCTAGTGCAGTTGATTCATATTTGTGTCCATGCAATATTGCAGGGGTTTTAATTTCCATGAAAACAGTTAATGAATCTGCTAAATTGCTGAAGTTTGTTCTCTCTGTTGCTTTACATATTCTGCCAAAATTTGAAGCCTGAAGTCTTTTACATCTCTCCTGTTTCCACATTTTATTTTTTGATTGACCGGTTGTTGAAGATTCAATTAAGAAATAAATCAAGCCAGAATGTGTTTTGAGTTTTAACATGGGTTGGCGGATATTAGTAAATTTTATCCCTCGCCATTGAGTTTTAACATGGGTTGGTGGATATTAGTATTTTATCCAGAGCCAGAGGCAAGGGATACAATTTACTAATATCTGCCAACCCATGTTAAAACTCAAAACACATTCTGGCTTCTATGAATTATTTCGATTATGATATGTCTAAAGAGTACAAATACGGTAGTATACTTTGATTGGAAAACGGTTATTTATATTTACGTTTGCGGAATATGTTGCACACAATTTATGCTGCCAAATTCGAGTAGACGATAATTCATCAACATGAACATTTACGATGAAAAAGTCAGTCATATGCACCGGCGCATGTGCTAATGAGATTATACCCAATTGATAAATCGCTCGTTTTTTATATAGCGAAAGAAGGACGTCATGTTAGAATATATTTTATTTCATCTTCAGATATGTGTGAAATGTTGGCATCTTTTAACAACCTTACTGCTGGGTGCCCTTGGAGGTAGTCATGATCTTAAGCTACTGGATACATATTTGCAGGTGGATACAGTTGAGATATTGGAAACTTTGAAACAAATGTTGCAAAAATAGTCATTGTATACTGGCATTGTTTCTATATTTTGCTGGACGTGGGTCAAACTGAACCTCTCTTCCCTTCTTAACTGTCAGAGGAAGTTTGTAGGCCTTAATGGGTGAGCCTTTATAAGGTTTACTATGGTGGAAAGTCTGTAACCTCTGTGTACAAAAATGTACATGTTTCCTCTGTAATTATTTTGCCATTGACTGAAAAATTGTGAAGGGTCTAAAGAAGACATGCAATGTGCATTTGGTCCCATCCCCACATCACATTCACATAGACATGCAACTATGCTCCCATGTTCGTCAATGGCAATGTCTACTTTATATGTAACTGCCCTCTTCATCCGAGCTTGACATTCAGTTATTACATAAAAAACACTGTTAAATTTAGCTCTAGCTTATAGGCGAATATATTTAAAAAAAAAAAAAACTTTCTTTGTAAAGTTTTTTGCATCAGAGTCTATGGTCTTTTCCATTGGCTTTAAGTATATACCTCAATAGTTTCCATTTTAAGGTCAACAAAATCTGTTTCACTGTTGAAATCCTTATAAAGAGAAATTCAAGAATCTGGTAGTACCATTGAGTATTCCTCTCCAACTTCATCCTGATACTCAAAGTCTTGGTTCCTATCATATGCTTCTAATCTGAAAAATAAATGATTTTAAAATTAGAGTTAAAAAATGTGTAAAGTGCATTGGAAGATAAATATATTATTTATTTATTTTTAATTTGTCACAATAAAAACACTGGCGTAGCTTGGGGTCAAATATTACTGAGGCAGGGAATCTCCCCCCAGAAACCACCGTCATTTTAAGTAAGGAAAACACTTTTATTTCCTTTTTAAAACAAGTAGTCATGCCTTATTTGAATTAAATTTGTATTATATTGATTTCATTACCACTGAGCATGTCAAATTTAAAAAAAGAAAGAAAAATGTAACGCCTTAAGCTTTGAACAGATGACATGAAACGACGTATCTTAAAGGAATGCTGAGTTATTGAATGCAACATCAAAAATAGTGATAAACCATTTTGGTGGTCTCATGTTTATTGAATATTTTTTTCTTCTTCACATGTTAAACTACTCCTGTGCCAATTCCTATCTGTTTAACAGGATTCACTGATTACTGGTCAGCCACAGCATTACATTGTTATACTTATTATGTAATACAGATGTTATTAGAGCAATTTACATTAATTTTTATTTATTTATGCAGGTTTTTTTTACAGAGGCAACTACCTCGGTTGCCTCAATGTAAGCTACGCCACTGAAAAATCAAGATTAAGATGTTAAAACATATATATAGTATAACTAATCGTAGATTTTGAATATCAAAATAAGACCACGAGTGACCGAAGTACACATACGGATTAAAAGAGTGGGCGGAACTTGTTCCGTCCATGAGTTTAATCGTTAATGCGTATTCGGTCACGAGTGGTCTTATTTTGATATTCAAAATGTATGATTTAGTTATACTGTTTATTATATAGACTCAAAATTTCTTATATATTATTTTTTTTATTTGCATATTTGATTGTGAATCTATGAGCAATGATACTACAGGGTTCAGTTGGAAGGATCTGCCATCTTGAAAATGTGAAATCCTATTTTTCATATTTACAACAATGTACAAAAATAATTAAAATGCTTACCTTGAAAGCTTATTTTAGTTAAATCAAATCACAATTGAAGTGTATACGAAGCCAAATAGCGTCTAATCTTTACGTTTCAAACTGCAAGTCTTCACATGACGTCAATGACATGTGTCAAAGTCATCAATAACATTTCGCGGAATTTTTTCAGCTTACAATCGTATGTGTATTCACCGTTGCACAACAAGGGACGTAACCATCACACTTATAGTTTTGCAAAAGTAGTTCCGGCGGGAAAAAACTGATATTTCACATGTGAAATACCAGAATTTATTTCACGGATAAATCCCCATAATTCACACCTATCTATATAATAATTCATTTTAAAAGTAATGAATAATTATTAAAAATATAAGATGTAAATGACAAAAAAAAATTTACTTATATTTACTAATAATTTCAAAATAGTACAACTTGTAAATATTTACATTTCTATCTGTTTTCGTCCAGATATTCTTGCTTTTCTTTTCCTCAGTTCATCTTTTAATTGTGGAAGATTCCATGATCCATAATTATACATTGTCATAATAATTGAATTATTTATTTTGTGAATATAAGATAATTGTGTACATAGATTTGTATACTTGCAGACTGGTTGAATATTAATGTAATTAATAACATGTGTGCAGACTAACAATAATCCCTGTACTGTAAACATATGTTTGTGGATTACCAGCTGATGCTGATAAGGACCATGTTAAGTTGTGCACCACCTGGATTGATGAGGAGATAAATCTGACTTTGGTTTCTCATTAAACTAATTTTAATAAAGTTCTTCAGGACAATTTGAAAAATAGGTGGGCAAATGTCCTGATAACGGTGCTTACCTGTATCACTGTATATTTTTTACAGGTGGCAAAATTCTGGAAGTAGAAATTCTAATCACTAGCGAAAACAAGGAAATTTGAAATTTCAGCTATAATTTTGCCTACGGGCTTGTTTTAATTTCAAGACCTATTACATGTACATGTACAATGTATACAAATGTATGTCAAGTAGGAGCCGTCATGGCTCTAATCGTCAGGTATCTGAATTTAGATACCTGATAAAATTTGTTAGTGGCTACCAATAAGTCCGTGGGTTTCTCTAGGTATCCAATCTGCACCAAACACCATTAGCCCATAATGCCTCAGTCCAGAAAAAATTGGTTTGGGCTTGTTAAAATTACGTAAAATTTGCTTAATCAAATAGAAAAAATTCTTCTAAAATGTGGTTGGGGCTAGTTTGTCAAAATGTGTATTTCGGTCTCCTCCTCTAATAAAATTGACAGCCACAATACATTTTTTATATGTGAAATATTGTTAATAGTGACATTAATGTCACCCAAAACTCTATATCAGTCATTCCCATGATCCGTCCGTAAAAATGTGTTTGGTCCAGTAAAAGGTTATTCATTGCTGGACCAAATGACCAGTAGGAATCTGAGCACCTCCTCTGTGGAGTATGCCCGTGAATGTCCAGTAAACTTGATACTGGGTCCAGTAATTCATACTCCTTTACTGGACCGACTTCCCATTCAACTTCAATTTACCTTGGGAAACTATGCTATATACAAATGTAATTATGATATCATGGAAGTATTTCAAACAACTAATATAAAATGATTAAAAATTTAAATTTACACAAAACAAAGAATCATATGTACATAAAACATGTACATTGCCAACTGATGGTGTGTGAAATTTATCTACTTGTGCAAATGTACCTCTTCGCTCAAAAAAGTTGTAATTTTCCACACAAGAATAAAATGATCTCATCTCTTTTAATGTGGTACCTAACACTACAGGGAGATAACTCTTTAAAATCAGTTGAACGTTTTGATCATATGATGTTTGTATGCAGATTTCAAGCATCTCTGTGATCAAAACCACAGAGAGAAAAAGCTGCTAAGTGGCTAGTGAATTTATAGCTCTAAGTCTGTTGGTTGGAATTTGTTAAAATTTTGATATTTATTACAGTGGATATATTCAAATACACTGCCAAATAATAAAAATAAGAATATTAAACGAGCAGATCAAATTTTACCTGAAGTGTATGGTACCACCTTATATTAATGTCTTGGAAAAATGTATTATTATGGTAATGTTGATTTAATTCTTTTATTTGTTTAACGGGGATTGCCAATAGCCAATGGCTATGCACGGTTTTCCTCGGTAGTGTTATTCAAATTTATTTCATTATTATTTTCATATCAGTTCTAAATTCGACTTTTTCATTGGTGTAGACATGGTCATGTGTCATGCATTAAAGAAATCCACCAGTCATTAACATGATACATGTACATGTTGGGAATGATCACTCAAGGTATTTAGAGTTGCATCCCTTTTTTAAGCAAAATTCACATGTACTAAAATGAGCATAATAACTTTTATTTCCTGCGATTCAGGCATTATCAATGTTGCAGTCAATACTATTGTCCCTTGGGCAGTCTAGAAATAATGATAATGCCCTATACATAAGTAACTACATGTGTATAAATATAAATATAAAAGTATGTACAACATTAACCGTGAAAGATGTTAACTTCATTCTCGGTTGAATTCTGATGTGCATTGCCTTTTTTTTTTAGAATCTAAGAAAATGGTGAAGAAAAATCCAGCTAGAAATAGGCGTGTGCATGGCATAGAGTTGTATATGGAATGTACAGAGGAGGCTTTATCACCCAGTCAAATAACAGCTCAACAGGTTGCCCGGTACCAGTACGATCAAGCTATTGCCAAAATCCGAGATGCACAAGCGAAAGCGAGGATTGGAAAAGCCACGATTATTAACAAGGTTGATAATGTTGGGAAAGTTACACCTCAGATACCACAGAAAACTACGCAACAGAAAGTTCCTTCACCCAATCAGAAAGATACAGGTAAAAGAATGCAGGGTCCAATATCTATTATAGTATATATGTCATCCTCACAATAGGCACCGGTCCTCTGGACCAAGACCAGTTAATCTTTGTTCGGACCAGTAAATTTTTCAGTTTTTATCTATATAAAGTATATATAAATAAATTCTAAACTTTGATTTTCATTTCGAGGACTGTGTAATATGTAGGCTGTAATGGAGAAACTTTTCCAAAATCTTTTATTTACTATTATAGTTATGGAAGTGTAATTATAATTTTTTTTTAATTAAATCGTTAATATGATATGCAGATTCATACTATTACAAACTAAGAATCTCTGGGGTCTCTTGTCCTGTGTGTCCAATACTTTAGTATGTTGAATTGCAGAACCCCCCCAGAAAAAAGGGCCTTCTTAGGTCCCAACAATGCCATGGATATGTAATTGTATTTGACAAGAAGTATATCCTTGTGCAATGAAAAATCAGCCTGGTAGTGATCGACCCAGGGTTAATCATATGTAGGATCTAAGGCCTTAATCTCGAAATTTAGAATTATTCCATTATGTGATAAAGATTGTCAGTGACTTGTGGCTTGTCTAGGTACAGTACAGTCAGAGACATACCATGATAAATCACTGTGATAGATGTATCACTCATCTTAGTGATGCTGATACAGTACAGTCAGAGACATACCATGATAAATCACTGTGATAGATGTATCACTCATCTTAGTGATGCTGATACAGTACAGTCAGAGACATACCATGATAAATCACTGTGATAGATGTATCACTCATCTTAGTGATGCTGATATATAACTTTTGTTCTGTTTAATATATCTTCAAAATTTCTTTTGTATTTATAGTGTTAATTGCTATCACCCAAAATGCACAAGAAAGTAAGTAAATAGATTAAACAGAGCAAGAAATGTATCAGTATCATTAAGAAGAGTGATACGTCTACAGTGATTTATCACTCTATGTCTCTGACTGTACTGTCCTCTGATTTCCTCCTTCAATAAAATTGACCGCCACATTGGCAATATAACTGAAATATTGTTGAAAGTGGTGTTAAATGTCATAACCTTAAACCTTAAAACTTTTCATCTTTTGAAGATTATTCCAGAAACGTGTCACGCACACACTAAACATATAGTTACATGTATATGTAGATGAATTACCAGTACTTTAATTTTATAAGTAAATTATAATTAGGCCTAAAAAAAAAATTCTGTGTTTCCGGTAACCCGACCGACCCTATTTTTACTTTTTACGGCACCGACCCTAATTGTTTTATGGGCAAAAAAAAAAAAAAATCAAAAAATCTAAGCAAAAATAAATCGCGGCAAATCCGGATCGCGGTGATTTCCGTTTCTGGACCGGACTCCAAACTTAGTTTATGCGGTAAAAAGTAGTGTCAGCAGCAGTGCAGAAATAAAAAAAAATATTTTGGAACAAAGTATATCAGCTTCTCTTCTCATGAAAAAGAGGTAACTGCATTTGTGCAAATGCTAGATACAGCGGCTGAAACTGGAACGAAGAAAGCAGTAAATGCTTTTGAAGTTTTGATGGCTGGTGGAAGAAAATATGTTAAGAAAAAACCTCAAAGTAGGTTACAAAAATATAAAATTATCGTAGTTGTGGCATGTTTCTGCTAGCATAAGGGAAACTGGCCAACAACAGCTGCAATTTTTTTTAAAATAATTCATATACCCAGTACCAAGTCTTCATAGAATCAAATGGTTTCCCCTAAGTTACAATAATTCAAAAATTTAGCTTCAGATGGAATTTTAATTTAATATAAAAAAAAGAAAGACTGCCCCCTTCCCAGATACTAACGCACGTTCTTTCTCTTGAATTCTTTATATTAAATTCCAACCTGACATTGTACTCGCCCCAAACCATGAAAACCAGGCAATTCACAAGCAAACAGTTTAATTATTTTGTTTCAATGTGTCTTATATTATGCATGTACGTTGTATTTATACACCCATTCTTTATCTGTGTCTGTCAACCTTTATATTAAAAAAAATGTCTGCCCAGTATATATTTTTCGAAAGGATTATTTATATCAGTACTTGCTACATGTATTATTAATATTAAAGTGTACATATAAATGTCAGAGCATAAGTTGGTCCAATTTTGTTTTGGGTTTCAAGATGCAAAGTTTTTCTTTGTCACAAGAGTTTTGAAAAGTGTTGAATTGCCATTTACAAAGTGCTCTGTACTTTTTAAAGTATTTTTTTATTTTGGTTTATTTATATTATATCAACAGTTGGTCCAACCTCAAATCCATTTTTGAGGTTTGAAGTATTATTAAAATCAAAGACATAATACTATGTACAGAAACATGTATCAGACTGCTGGTACCAGCAATATTTAAACTTGGTACTTATACTTTGGTACTGTTTGACTGCTATTTTGCCTGGTTTTTCCAGTATTGTTGTAAATGCTGTTTTAGTGACAACGGGAACCTTTGAACCGTAATGGAAGCGAGAGGTTGGCGCCGTAAAATCTGATTCAATCCACCATTTCTTTAGAAATGCCTGTACCAAGTCAGGACCATTGCGGTTTTCCAGTTTCCCGGTTGTTGACTGATTTTGTCTGTTTATTGATTTATGAGTTTTGAATTTCCTTTGGAAGATTGCTCTGTGTTCGGTAATTTTGTTATTACCCTTATTTAAAAGACAGTAAAACAGATTTTGAATTCAAACTGAAATGTTGTGCTGTTTATGCGGCCACAGCTCGGACTCTTGGTCAATAAAAAGTCATAACACCTCTGAAACATGCACAGCACATGGAGGTTCTAAACATGTGGAAATATACAGCAGGAACATGTCAACTACTCTATATTAAAAAAAAAAAACCTACCTACCTAACCTATTTTTTTTTAACCCATTACCGGAAACACAGATTTTTTTTTTTTTGCCTTAAAAAAAAACGTATCTCCCCAGTGATAGTAGTAAAACGTAGATATCAAATTTAGTGTGCACGACAGGTTTCTGGAATAACCTTCATCAGGTACGTTCAAAATAGAAAGATTGGTTAGCCAAATTATAATTATAGAACGATTGGTTAGCCAAATTATAATTTAAAGTTTTGGGAGCAATAAAACTAAAGGGCCTATACAGGACAGCCAAAATCAGCTAAAGTCATGTATGCCTGAGGGAGGAGAACATTAGTTTTATTAATAATTACATTATAACATGTATATTTTTGAATAACATTAACTTTAAATTTTCATTTTCAGTTGACAACAACACTCCAATACTTACAAGGGACCCGGGTGGCTCAATGAGTTAGGTCGCTGGATCTAACAACTCATACAAGCCTATCACCAATACGGCAGGGTTCATGCCCAGCTTTGTAAATTACAAAAAAGGGTGCACTCGACTCGCAGCCGCAAGTGATAAAGTTTACCAGTTGCTTGCCCATGGTCGGTGGTTATCTCCGGGTACTCCGGCTTCCTCCACCACTAAAACTGGTTGCCATGATATAACTGAAATATTGTTGAAAGTGGCGTTAAAACACCAGAAATCGAAATAAAAAAATCAAATCCGATACTTACAAGATACTTTATGTTATTCTGATATTGACATGTTGATTTTAAATGTTTTATTGATTTTTTTTTTTTAAGAACGATCATCAAGTCCAGATATAATCTTTGTTGGTGAAACACCGCCATCGAAACCAAGACCACCAGTTCAACAACAACAACAACAACAACCACATCCAAGGTCATTGGTGGTAACATCAAGGTCACCAGCAGTTCCAACTATTAATGGTCAACCACAACAACAAAATGTTTCCCAACAAGTGTATAAATTACTCAGTGTTACCCCAGACAGCAGAGGTCATCAATGGGTCATGAAACCGGTAGCCAATGTTATGGTGAGCCCAAATTTTTTTTTTTAATAATTTAAAACATTTCACTAATATACATGTACATTTGTACATGTTCTGTGAAATATCTTTTATATGCAGGGAACCAATTTTTGTGGATTTCTTGACTCAACCAATACATATATTAAGAATCAACTGAAATTTAATGTTTACTTTCCTCATGTGGTACTGCAGGATTGATTGTTTTCAGTTATTTAACTTATTTCAGCTATTTTCCTCTGAAACAAAAATTCTAAAAGTTGCAGAATACAGTCAGAACAGGTCAAAAATGGCCTTTTTGAAAGGGGGTGTAGATATCATTAATTTTCAGTTATTTTATATTCTAACTAGAATCCCCCCTCCCAGAGGGTGTGCCGGGGTAGAATAGGCACCAGGTTTCTCCGTCCTAGAGGCACTAGTCCTCTAAAAGGGGTCATCCCGGCGGGAACCCCGGGGTATAGAAATGGGACCGAGAGCTTCTTCGGCTTGAAGGAGCGTCCGTCGGTTGTGCGGGATGTAGAAATTCACAGCCAACCCGTCCTTCGGATGAGACGTAAATAAAACTGAGGTCCCGTGTTGAGAGATTGTCACCTTTTTCGCACGTTAAAGAACCCAGTGTAACAGCTCACTATGAGCATTATGCTCATGATGAATGGTCCATAAGAGACCTGTTGCACTGGCTGAATTATCCGTCCCTACCCATCATATTTCCTTGTTTCGAGTCTCGTGGCATTTAAATTATTCTCGTCCTGAATATAGCTGAAAAATTGCTCGCTGGACGTTAAGCACCAATCAATCAATCTAACCAGAATCATCCCTGCTATAGGAACTCTATTGTCATGATATTACATTGGAATGGAACTATTGTTGAAAGTGGTGTTAAATACCATAACCATTACATTAGAATGGGAGATTTTAGAAGGGTTACAATGTATATGTAATTTGGAAGTTGAGATCCACTAATTTATTTCTTTCCTAGTAAAATGTTGTACAGTCTAGATCTTGTACAGTTTATTATCACTGATAATCATTTATGACATCTATTATGATTACAATCATGATGTCTAACAAATTGGTGTGTCTGATTGAACATTAACCCATAGGAGACAGATTCAGTCCCTGTCTCCTACATGTATATGTGCTGTCTCCCATGGAAAGGCTCAAATTATGCAAGAAAAATGTTTTTGAATCTAGAACAACCTTCAATGTAGGTTTTGCTCTATAGCAACCCATATTCATGTGTGTTTATACTGACTCTTCTATTCTTTTTAAGGGCCATCTTGGCCGTGCTTGTATGGTAGTTGGATTAGCAACTACTTATCCAATCAATGCTTAATACCACTGATGTTGTGAGTTCGAATCTCGATCAGGACGAGGTGTAGAAAATTATATGATAAAGTTTGTCAGTGACTTGCGACAGGTCAGTGTTTTTTTCTGGGTACTCTGGTTTCCTCCACCAATAAAACTGACTGCCACGATATAACTGAAATATTGTTGAAAGTGGCGTTAAACACTATCAAATAAAAGCCTTAATATTTGCCCTATAGCCACTTGTATGCATGCTGTATATGCATGTGTGTTTGACTGACTCTTCTATTCTTTACGGCATGGGTTCGCACCCGGCTTTGTAAATTACAAAAAAAGGGTGCACTTGACTCGCAGCCGCAAGTGATAAACTTTACCAGTTGCTTACCCATGGTCGGTGGTTCTCTCCAGGTACTCCAGCTTCCTCCACCACTTAAACTGGGTGCCATGATATAGCTGAAATATTGCTGAAAGTGGTGTTAAAAACACCAAAAATCAAATCATTAATCTGTTCTTTATTTTTATTTTCAGCCTCAACAACAGGTAGTGAACAGAATCAGTCTTCCACAAGGTATGAATGAGTACTACAGTATTTAATTAATAGACAATTATAGAGTCTGAAAATAAAAATGTTAATTCAGTTGTCAGTGATGACAAGTGACATATACAGGGGTAAGGTTTATGGTGTTTAACACCACTTTCAATAATATTTCAGTTAAATTGTGGTGGTCAGTTTTATTGGTGGAGGAAACCAGAGTACTAGAAGAAAATCACAGACAAACTTTATAATTTAATGTTGTATCGAGCACACCTCACAGTCTGTGAGTGGAATTCGAACTCACCACTGTAGTGGTGATAGGCACTGATTGCATAGGTAGTAGTAAATCAAAATACCATGCAACCACGACGGCCCCTTATCATATATTAATGTTAAGTTTTTGTGATAAAGTTAATTTGCAATAGTTATGCATCCTTTATTTTACCACAGTCGAATGTTCTGCTTTACTGATGTTATTGTTAGTGTGCTTGTCTTCATTGTGGTAGATCTGGTCGGGTAAAACCAATTTACCAATAAAATGTGTATTTTCTGCTTCTTCACTAAACATGCAGCATTCAGGAATAAAGACATGTTGACTCATACTCGGGTTAATGTGTCTTGAGTGGGGAAACATTACTGTAGCTACATGTGGACTGTTGTTTCAGTGAGTTAGTACAAATGTACAGTAAAAATCAAACTCACGATCAGTCTGTTGGTCTTGTACAAGACAGATATCATTATCATCTGGTCTAAAAGTTCTAGCCATAATGATCTTCAATAAAAATCAAACTCATGATCAGTCTGTTGGTCTAGTACAAAACAGATATTATTATCATCTCATCTAAAAGTTCTAGCCATAATGATCTTCAATAAAAATCAAACTCAGTGTGTTGGTTTAGTACAAAACAAATATCATTATCATCTCATCTAAAAGTTCTAGCCATAATGATCTTCAATAAAAATCAAACTCAGTGTGTTGTTCTAGTACAAAACAGATATCATTATCATCTGGTCTAAAAGTCACTTGTTCTAGTAATAATGATCTTCCATGAGGGAATTTCTTAAAGGTCAATTACAACAATTATGTCTTGAGTGGGGCAACATTTCTGTAGCTTCCTGCTGACTGTTGTTTCAGTGAGTTAGTACAATAAAAATCAAACTGGTCTAGACAGACATCATAATGGCAAGAGGGGCGGCTGTGGCTTCAATTCAACCTGGAATAAAATTTGATGATGTGGAGCATTTGTATGTTGATTTTATGGATGAAGAAGATAATTGGAGAGAAGTTTTCCTTCTCCCAAGAGAATGTTAACAATAAAACTATTTGGAATATATATTGTTATGAAAAGATTTGTTCGCATACCATTCTTCTAGTTGGTTTCATATGACATGGGTACAGGAAATAAGAAAACAACCCTCATTAAAATGAATAACGATGAAAAAGACTTTATACAAGTAAAGGAAACTATACAGGCCAGCCATCAACAATGAAATATTAAAAAAATAATGATTTTCTTTCGGTCTGGTGAATCATCTTGGTTCACCAGACCAAATGTCCTGTAAAAATAAATTTACAATTTCGTATTCACTGTGGTATTACAGTTTTCATACTTGACTAACTATATTACAGCTCAACAGTCAGAGTCTGCCCAAGGCGAGCTGGTCAGTGGAACATCAGGGATTGGATATAAAAGACCATCACCCACTTACAATACATTTCAACAGGACCAAAGTGCCAAGAAGAAACCGAAGAAATCAAACTATGAAAATGAAGGAAATGTACCGAAGAGACTTCAAGAAAGTGACGAAAGTGGTACGATTAAAATCTCAAAAAATTCCCATGACCATGATGCATTTTATACAGATTTTCACGATTTTTTTTATCGATTTTGGAACTTAAAATTCTATGATATTTTTTAAGGGAACGTATTTTGGAATCGTTAAATCAACACTTGATATCATGAAAAATAATCGGCACAATGCAATTTAGATCACTTATGTTACCATCATGTAACCATGGTTACGAGGATAAGCACTCATACACATCAACTGCATTTTGTATATTGTATTTTTATGTATTCATTCCCTGTTATATTCTTTATTTAAAGCTTTTTTTCCCCAAAAAATACAATGAATGCTGCCTTGGGCTAAAAATACAGTGAATGCTGTCTGATTAACTCTTGTTATAAAGGAGTTAATTCATGGGACTGCTTTAAAATGAACCATCTCTTTGTTATTTACATTAAAATGAACCATCTCTTTGTTATTAGTCCCCTACCGGCGAAGCCGAAGGGGACTATAGTTTTAGGTTTCGTCCGTCTGTCTGTCCACAGTCCATCACATTAAAAATTTAAGTTTTCCGGACTTTTCTTTTACGTCCTCTGATATATTGACTTTATATTTGGTATGTGGCTATATCTAGATGAGTTACAGTTTAACTTCGAATTTCGTTCCGGTCGAATGATTTTTGGATGAGTTATGGCCCTTGAACTTGTAATTTAAAATCTAGTCACTGCAAGGTGATACTTCTAATATTTTAGGTCCTCTGATTTTTGCGGCAGGTAGGGGACAATGTATTGCTATGTGCAATATTACTCTCAGAATTCTTGTTTACATTAAAATGAACCATCTCTTTGTTATTTACAGTCATGGGTCAAAGGTCTTTCCACAATTAAAAAATCTTTCCTAAATACCTCATATGAAAAAAAAAATCATGGTCTTTTAAAAAAAATAATGTTGGGTAATTTCATGAAATTTTTAACATTAAAAGCATCAGTAGATGTATATAGGTACTTTATATAATTTTTTATATATTTTTTTTCACCAAATAGTACATTTGACAAGTCTGATCATAGAAAATTATGATGTCAGAACTTGACATTTGTGTTAAAATCATAAATAACAAGATTGATTTTTGATTTTTTGGGCATTTGCATGCACAAATATTTCTATATTTAGCATTTTCATATCTCCTTTGGACCATTCCATTTTTCAGATAATCCAGATGTTTGTGTCAATGGTAAGTCCACCCACTTCCTGTGTCCCCACCCCCTTCATGGAACATCCCATTTATATAATGGGTATTGTGACAATGGGGTTCATGTTGCTTGATTTCTGTGTAGTGTTTTTGTAGATTATTGTTTGTCCTATTTCTTTTGGCCATTGTATTGTCTACTTCTTCCATTTAAATTATGATTATCTCCCCCTTTGGTATCTTCAAACTTTTTAAAGCGGAAACGTGGGTATAAATAGCTGTGGGCGGAGCAAACATTCAGTTTCTTCATTATTTTGGCCACGGTCATCTCGAGGAGGAAAATTCAATGATACACAGTTTCATAGTTACTTTTGGTGCAAAATATTTGACAGGCATGGTCACTAGTGTTCCTCTCTACGAAACTTTTAGTCTTATTAAAAATAATATTCTTCATCAGTCTAAAACCTACAAAAATCACTTCAAATTTCTGAGGTATGTGACCTTGGTCACGTTGGTCATGTGACATACAGTTTCATAAATATGCTGTTCATATCAACGGAGATTTTTACTGATAAGCTCCGCCCACAAATTTTGGCGGTATACACTACCACAAATTCCCCTTTAACCGAATGGTATAATGGTAGAGAATGATACTTTTGAAGTTTGCATGGACCCATAAATATATGCATGTTTTTCCTTCAAAATCTCACCATAATTAATTGGCCATATTTCTGTCAATGTTCAACATTAATGACTGTGTGGAAAAAAAACTTTGTATAACCACAAACAGTCAAATCTGCCAATACAGTCACCTGTATTAAAAGGTCATCTTTTTCTTTTTCCTGTCATAGAAAATTGCAAATGATTTTAACCTTTTTTAAGAGATCACTTGTCTTAGAAGACTAGGGCTTACCAAACCTCAACTCCAAAGTGAACTTAAAGTTACCTCGTTTCTTTTTGCAAGTCGCTCCTTTCTTGGAAATAGTCTACGTTTTATGATAAAGCTGATTGACAAAGCAATTGTAATCAAATTGAAAATACATAACAATAAGAGAAAAAGGTTTTATTCAACTTAGCAATAAAGAAGGTATAATTTGTTGAGACAAAAGAATCACGACAAACTTCTAAATTTGTAATGACGAAATTTCAGGTGAAAATTAAATCCCAAATCTAAAAATAATCAAACAGACACTTCCTGTACCAAATTGGTTGTTGGATTGTGTTAGATTTAATTATTTCAACAAAACATGAGTTATTTTTAGCTTTTTCAAAGCTAAGCAATCAACGTGTCAAGTGTTAAACATGGCTGTGTTTTTAATTGAAATAGGAGAAGGAAACAAACATTTTGTTGTCAATTCATATACACATGTACATTTGTATATCTTACAAATTTCAAAGCGAAACAAAAAAAAATATATAACAAAATGTGAATTTAAAGTTAAATATGAATGATATTACCAAGATATTAGCTAAGGCACACTTCAAATACAATTTGTTTTGTAAATGATGTAAAGAAGCAACACTTTTTTGAGGAAACATGCCTCTATGAAGCTGTTGGATGTCTCTCTGTCATGCCTTCACTTCTCCCTCATCTTCTCTGAGTGAGAAGTCAAGTCTCCCTATTTTTTGGAAGTTGTTGCCATGCAACATACTTCCTATGTTGTCACCCAATTCAATAGACAAATAGCAAAATCAAAGGCAGATTCAGAAAGGAAACAAGGTGTAAATTGACAATATAATCCATCTATCACAATAGCTGTTCATGCTTATCATCACTATTTTTATAGTTTGGAACAAATATTTGTACTAAATAATTAATTTCAATCTAGATAAATGGGGAAACGACATTTATTGGCTAAAAAGATCTCACTGCGCGTAAATATACGATTCTACTTTCATTTTATGGTTACGTAACCAAACATTGGTTTACCTTCCACCGGTGTAAAATACTGGGTTTGTTGTATAAAAGAGC
>MJUT01055673.1:566804-581858 GCA_002080005.1 Gigantidas platifrons | reverse complement strand
GACCAGTTGCACATTATTTCCCCGATAAGCGTACATTTCATAACATTTATATGTTACAGAAACACGTTTTATTAAAGCATCAATCATATCTGATAATTTTTACGAGTAACAAAAATTTACGATTTGGCAGATAATGCCCCTTTAACAGTTATTGTAAAACAAATGAAATATTGTTACACACAATAAAAAAAAAACACAGAAAGCAACAACTTCCATCAGTGCTTTCAGCACTTTGATTGAAAGTGTGGTGAGCCCTGGAAGACCACTTTTTGGTTTGTCCCAAAGATGACCTCTTAATACAAATTTAACTGTATTTATATTATTATTGAATTCACAATTATTCATGAATAATATCCTTAGCAGAATATTTTATTTTACAAGCTTTCTATTGCAATTTTTCAGTTGGATTTACAACTACCTGTGCAATAATTGCCTATCACCACTTAAGTTGTGAGTTCGAACCCCGTTCATGGCGAGGTATACTCGATACAACATTATGTGATAAAGTTGGTCAGTGACTTGCAGCAGGTCGGTGGTTTTCATCAGGTGCTCCAGTTTCCTCCACCACTATATAACTGAAATATTGTTTAAAGTGACACCATAAACCAATCAAACCAACTATTGCAATTATTATACTGCTAGAGACAATGTTCATGAAATATTTGTGAAATATCCCTTTTTAGCTCACCTGACCTAAAGGGTCATGTGAGCTTTTGTCATCACTTTGCGTCCGTCATTGTCGTCGTCCGCGTCTGTAAACTTTTCATACTTTCATCTTCTTCTTTGAAACTACTGTACAGATTTGGACCAAACTTGGCAGAAATGTTCATTGGGAGGTCCTCTACCAAATTTGTTATTTTGGTTTAGATCGGAAAACCAACATGGCCGCCAGGGCCAATAATGTGTTCTGATTGGTTGAAACTTTGAAAATCTTCTTGTCAGAAACTACTCAGCCGATGGAATTGTAACATTATAGAAATGGTGACTGGATGGTCCTCTACTAAATTTGTTATTTTTGTGCCGATCGCATATCCAAGATGGCCGCCATGACTCGACTTAGTTTTAACATAGGACCCTATGGGAAAAATGTTTAAAAAGTTTTTCCTCTGAAACCAGTAAGTCAGTTTAAAGCAAACATGGCATGAATGGTCCTTAGGTGGTCAACTTTCAAAAGAATGTCATGTGACCCTGACCTCAATCCAAGATGGCCACCATCAGCGAACATAGTTTTAACATAGGACCCTATGGGGAAAATGTTTAAAAAAAATTTCCTCTGAAACCAGTAAGTCAATTTAAAGCAAACATGGCATGAATGGTCCTTAGGTGGTCAACTTTCAAAATAATGTCATGTGACCCCGATCTCCATCCAAGATGGCCGCCGTCAGTGAACATAGTTTTAACATAGGACCCTATGGGAAAAATGTTTAAATTTTCTTCCCTCGGAAACCAGTAAGCCAATTTAAAGCAAACATGGCATGAATGGTCCTTAAATGGTCAACTTTCAAAATTATATCCAGTGACCCAGACCTCCATCCAAGATGGCCGCCATCAGCGGACATAGTTTTAACATAGGACCCTATGGGAAAAAATGTTTTAAAATCTTCTCCTCTGAAACCAGTAAACCAATATAGCAAACATGTCATCGATGGTCCTTCGGTGGTCAACTTCCAAAATTGTGTTCAGTGACCCCAATCTCGGTCCAAAATGGCCACCGTCAGCGGCCATAGTTTTAACATAGGACCCAATGGGAAAATTGTTTAAAAGTCTTCTCCTCTGAAACCAGTCAGCCAATTTAAAGCAAACATGGTGTGGATGTTCCTTGGGTAGTATATACTTTCAAAATTGTGTCCGGTGACCACAACCTTCATCCAAGATGGCTGCCATGAGCAGACATAGTTTTAACATAGAACCCTATGGGATTTGAATAGTAACTTAGATGTATTCGGCATGCAGACATTCTTAAGAGGACTTATTTATATCAGGTGAGCGATACAGGCTCACCTGAGCCTCTAGTATTGTATAGCAAAACCTCCCCCAAAAAATTATGAGAGCACCATTTTATCATGTTGATGACACCGCTATTTGAAACAATATTGCATGGTAGGGAAAATAGTTGAGAGAATTATTGCACACTATCTTTTGAATATATTTTGCATGAAATAGTATAAAGCTATGCAATAAATTGATTATGGTAACACATGTCTGTTTTTGATGTCCACTGTTACTAGTTTGTCTTGTGTTTGTAGGTAATTGGGTGCCACTCGACGAGTATTATTACGGTAAAATGGAGGGTGATCCGACATACGAGGAAGAAAAAAATGAATTTAGATTTAAGGTATTTAGTTTCCATGGTTACAAAACAAAGATAAGGGAGAAGGGGGTATAGATTGTGTGGTAGAGTTGGATTTAATTTTGCATTGAGGGTTGTAAATCGTCCATGCCCATTAATTCATATATCAGGAAAGATATGGAGTTTGTGGATAATTATCGACATTCGCCTAAATATCTATTTTAATGAAGGGGGCTGTCATGGTCGTGATCGTATGACACAGGTAGTTGGATATCCAACTCAGTGACTTGTGACAGGTCGGTGGTTTTCTCCAGGTACTCCAGTTTCCTCCACCAATAAAACTGACCACCACAATATAACTGAAATATTGTTGAAACACCACAACTTTTTAATCTGCCACATTTTAAAATATCTAAAGATGAAATTTTTTTTAAAGTGTTGAAATTTAGTTTTCTTACATACAGAAAGTGTGTTTGGAAAGGATTTAATAAAAATATAAAAAATACAGAAAAAAAACCCTTTATGGTTTTATATCAAAATGCATTTATTAAGCAAAATATGAAATTACTTTTGACTGTATCCTTCAGTTAGTAAGAAAGGATATGGATGTAATTGAACATGATTTGACATTCAAACATTACACTTAAGGTGGTACCTAACACTACAGGGAGATAACTCTTTAAAATCAGTTGAACGTTTTGATCATATGATGTTTGTATGCAGATTTCAAGCATCTCAGTGATCAAAACCACAGAGAGAAAAGCTGCTATGTGGCTATTGAATTCATAGCCCTGAGTCTGTTGGTTGGAATTTGTTAAAATTTTGATATTTATTACAGTGGATATATTCAAACACACTGCCAAAAAAATAACAAAATTAAACGAGCAGATCAAATTTTACCTTAAGTGTAAGGTACCACCTTAAAGACATAAATTAAAATAAAAGAACAACACTTTTATAGCTGTTCTTCATTTCTCAGTCACAGTAGGGGCTGCATGAACCAAAATTCTTTTACTGGAAAGATATAATTTTGTATTAAGAAGTGGTCATCTTGATACATTTTAGTACCAGGTAAGATGACTGCCATCCTTGGAAGGTTATTGTAAATGGGCCAATGTATCAAAATGTACAATTTTCCATCAAAGTTAAAACCAGTGACAATGAAAATAAAATTGTAGTAACTAATTTTTAATTATAATTATGAGAAATATATGAAATTACCACATTGTTTTAAAAATGGTAGACAGAAAGAGTATTATATTGTAAATGCTTTAGAACAATTTCAAATCAAATTCATTTTTTACTGTCGGTACATACATGCATTTGGTTTCAGCTCAATAACTTAAGTTTCCCTGAAGCAAATCCTAGGAAATATATTTACAAGGTCAAGGACTATAAAAGGAAGTCCAAGTTTGATTCCAAGCTTTACCATTCTATAAATTAATTTTAAGAGTCGCATGTCATTTTATATGTGTTTTGATTGGTTTAGAAAGTTGAGATTATTTGTCAATGTATGGAAATGAAAAATAGACGTAGTTCTCAAGGGGCATCGCTTGCCGTTGACATCAGGTGATTTTTTTTTAAATGAGGCACCTTTCGGGTTATTTAAATTTATTTCCTATTATTTGCCTTATTTTGAACAAATGGATATATTTTTCAATATCATAAGAAAAAAAGTTTGAATCAATTTATAAAGATTGATTGAAATCATTTCTTCGGTTCATTCAAAATAACCTCAATAAGGTTGTACACACTCTTGTGTAACGCGCTACGTGGGTTACACGTTGTGTACAACCTGATTGAGGTTATTTCTTCATGAACGAAACAAATATTACGATCAATCCTTAATTGCCCCTTGGTTTGTCAAGAAACACATATTTACTTTAGAAGAAAGCAGTTTATGTCTTATGGCCACGTTCTTCCTTTTTTTTCATGTGACAATTAGGAGATAACTGTATTGTATTTGAAAATTTCACGGCATCAATTGGAGATTTGATGGTCGCAAATTGAGTTTACTGGCGACGCGTTAGCAGAGCCAGTAAATGGATATTTATGACCATTAAATCGACAATTGATGCCGTGAAATTTTCAAATACAATACAGTTATCTCCATTCTAATGTAATCATATGTAGGATAGACATACATACATGATATATATGTATATTTCCGTATTATTGACAAGATGACATAAGTGGTAATCAGCTAAAAAAAATTTAAAATATTTCATGCTATTTCAACCGTGGAATTCAATTGGGGAAAAGTACACCATTAAATCGACAATTGATGCCATGAAATATTCAAATACAATTCTTTTATCTCCATTCAAATGTAATCATGTGTATTGCTACATTGTTGACAAGATGACGTAAGCGGCAATCATCTAAAATATCTCATGATTTTCAACCGTGGAATTGATACCATGAAAATTACAGCATTGTCCAATCACAAACCAGAGATATTAAACAACTACATTAGAATAAACTTTTACTAACTATATTTTTTTTTGTAGTGCTGGTATTGTAATAAAATGTTGTACAACAATGTCAAGGCCATGATGCACATCCAAGGTCATATAGACAGCAGCAAACAACAAAATATTGACCTTAGTGACCTCACACAATGTAAACATTGCTACAAACAGTTTGATACCCCATTTGAGATGCAGACTCATGTAGACAAGGTTTGTAAACAACTAACTGACCTCTCACCTCAAACTTGAAACAAAACATTAACATTGTCCTTCCACATTGGTAGCTTATTGACCTCTCACCTCAAAACTGTAAACAAAACATTAACATTGACCTTCCACATTGGGAGCTTATTGACCTCTCACCTCAAACTTTAAACAAAACATTAACATTGTCCTTCCACATTGGTAGCTTATTGACCTCTCACCTCAAACTGTAAACAAAACATTAACATTGACCTTCCACATTGGTAGCTTATTGACCTTTCACCTCAAACTTTAAACAAAACATTAACATTGACCTTCCACATTGATAGCTTATTGACCTCTGACCTCAAACTTTAAACAAAACATTAACATTGACCTTCCACGTTGATAGCTTATTGACCTCTCACCTCAAAACTGTAAACAAAACATTAACATTGACCTTCCACATTGGGAGCTTATTGACCTCTCACATCAAAGTGTAAACAAAACATTAACATTGACCTTCCACATTGATAGCTTATTGACCTCTCACATCAAAACTGTAAACAAAACATTAACATTGACCTTCCACATTGGTAGCTTATTGACCTCTCACCTCAAACTGTAAACAAAACATTAACATTGACCTTCCACATTGCTAGCTTATTGACCTCTGACCTCAAACTTTAAACAAAACATTAACATTGACCTTCCACATTGATAGCTTATTGACCTCTCACCTCAAATTACATAATTTAAGCAAACGTTTAACCTTGATTGTATGCAATGGACAGTTTGATACTCTGTGGAATGAAGAATCATATTGACATGGTTGGTAAACAACCTTTGACCAATGACTTAAGTATTGAATTGAGAAACTTAACATTAACAACACAGGTTGATTTTTATTTCCCAGGTTGAATGAATAGTTTTATACAAAACAAATGACTCATATATATCGATGACAATTAAGACTTTAAAAAAAAAAAAAAATTGTTTGCAATTTTCTGTAAATTCATTAAGAATATTGAAATTTCAATAACTGTTTGAACCACATCAGTGGTGAAATGTTGCCTAGAGTGTGGTATATTGTGGGTTCAAGCCCCAGTCATGTTAAACCAAATACTGTAAGATTGGTATTGGCTACTTCTCCACTAAGCATGCATCATTAAGTGCAAAGATAGGTTGGCATGGAAACAGGATGATGTTTCTCAGTGGGGCAACATATCTCCCCATGGCATATTGTTTCAGTGAGCTAGCACTATAAAAATCCAACTAAGTGTGTTGGTCTTGTTTCAGTTCGCTAGCACTGTAAAAATCCAACTAAGTGTGTTGGTCTAGTACAAATCTGACACCATCATATCATCGAAAAATAACTTGTTCTCATGATATAGCTGAAACTTTGTTCACTTTATGTAAAACAACAATCACTCACTCACTCATTTTTGAGTATTATTCACAAGAAGTTACAGAAACTGATTGTGACCTACAATTTTGGAAAATTTTTAATCAACAAATTGGCCATTTGGGAATCAAAATAAGGGGGTAAGAATGAAAAATTTGGGAATTTTGCATGATTTTAGAATATTTTTCATTGGGAAAGGGTATTTTTGACGAACCCTGAGGAAGGCTAGAAATATCCCTGGATGATGACTGTGTTGTTCTATTTATAGGTTCACATGAGTAACTCTAATGTTCTACTATGTAGAATATGTGATCGTGACCACGAATCTCGCAATGCTTTAACATCTCACATGAGATTACACCACAATGCTTGTGAAATGCCTTATACCTGCCAGCTATGTAAATTTAGATCTTCTATGTACAGCGATGTGGTGGACCACTTCAAAAAGGTTAGTACTGTCAACTCTCTAAGCTTTAATCGGGGGCCATCTTGGTCGTGATCGTAAGGTAGCAGGGATCGCGCTGTCGGTCGCCAATGTCGCAATTTGTGATTTTTTTTCTCGACTGGCAACTGAAATCGGCTTCTGACGATTTTTTTGGCGCCTAGATTTCCTTGTGTAAAATTATCTATAATCACAATTTGGGTTGTATTAGATCAAAATCGTGGCAATGTTATGTTTTATCAGTTGGTTGCTAATTTGCAGAGTATGTTCCCATCCTAGGAGGTTTTTCATAGCTTTTCAATCTCCATCCAAAGTTTTGGTTCGAAAAAATTGGCTCCTTGTAAACATTTTAGCTGGCTCCTGACTTTCAAAACTGGCACCTGGCGATTTTTCTGGCTCCTACTTTTTGGGAGCCAGAGCAGCCCTTGGGTAGTTGGATATATCAGTGTCTATCACGACTAAATTTAGATCTTCTCTCTACAGTGACGTGGTGGACCACTTTAAAAATGCTAGTATTGTTAATTCTCTGAACTTTAATCAGGAGCCGTGAAATTTTCAAATACAATACAGTTATCTCCATTCTAATGCAATACTGAACATAAAAATGGGTCTAAAAATTACACAAATTAAAATTCCACGAAATGTTGTTGACGACTTTGGCACATAAACAACATGACGTCATATGAAGACTTCCAGTTTAAAATGTAAAGATCAGACATTATTTGGCTTCGTGTACGCTTCAATTTTGATAAGAATTTAACTAAAATAAGTTTTCAAGGTAGGCATTTTAATTATTTTTGTCTATTGTTGTAAATATAGTTTTCAAGATGGTGGAACTTTTCAGCTGAACCCCTAACTCTGAAAATATCTCATGCTATTTCAACCGTGGAATTAATACCATGAGAATTACAGCATTGTCCAATCACAAAGCAGGAATATTAAACAACTACATTAGAATGTTTATTCTCTAAACTGTAATCGGGAGGTCATCTTGGTCGTGATCATAAGGTAGTTGCCGTTGGATATGCAATCAGTGCCTATCACCACTACGTTTTGATCTATGTACATTGATGTGGTGGACCACTTCAAAAAGGTTAGAACTGTTAATTCTCTAAACATTTTAAAGGCACTTTAGCAGGAATTTGTGATTTTACTGCTGTTTTTCACCAGAAGAAACATTTAGTGCCATTTTTAGCAATTTTTCATCCATATCAAAGGTGACCCATTTTTTCCTGATCATGTAAACTGTAGTAGTTCCGGAGAAGTAGTTCAGTAGTGTGTGAAGTCAAAGGGACTGTTTTTTTAAATATCTGCATATTTGAGTTATAATCCTAGAAGATTAAGCAAAAAAGCACTAGGAACAGACCAAATGTTTACATCAAGTGGTCCAAGGGAAAAACCTTTCTGATTGTCCCCCGACGCTTCGTCGAAGGGGACTATAGAAATGGGTATCGTCAGTCCGTGTGCTTTTTGGTTTCCAGATGATAACTTGTGAATGAAAAGTCAGATTGAAGCTAGGTTTGGTATGTAAGTGTATCTCATGAATATCTAGGTCAAGTTCGATAATGATGATTTTTCGACAAATCTAACCAGAGTTACTCCCCTTTTTTTACTTCATAATGGTCCTTGGATGGTCCCCTTTCAGAATTATGAGTGATACAGGCTCACCTGACCCTCTAGTTTACAGTAGTTTCAACATTTTAATCTTACGATATAACCTTGGTGTCGGGGGACCAGTGGCCAACGGCCTTTTATTTCAAGATAGCAAACATCCATATCTTTTCCTACAAAATGTATTGATTGTATTTTTTTTTTACATTTATTTTACAGGAACACGAAAGTTTTTGGCATATATTATGTTTATACGGCTTAAGGTCATTTTTCCTTTATCAGTTCAATACAAGTTTGACTAGTTTGAAATATATACATATTTTGTGTTTTAATTCTGGAAAAATTGAAATGATAACTGAATGGAACAAATGTTTACTTCACAGTAACCATGGAAACGACATGTGAGAGTTTAAGATAATGAGGTTCTATAATATATCTATTAACTTTCTTATTACATATATTTGATATATTTTGTTTATTTACAGAAACACGACAGTTCTCAGCATTTATTATGTCTATACTGCTTGCGTGTTTTTGTGGTCAAGTTCGTATCACAAGGTTGGGGCACGACGCAAACATATTACGGGCATCTGTTAAAGCACCAGTCTAAGGCCCAGAACAAGAAATGTGGCTTATGTCGTTTAGCGTTTTTTAATAGTCATGAAGTAAAGGCCCACAAACAGAAGCATCATGGACCCAATCAGAAAGCAGTATTAGGTAATAAGTAGAATTGATTGGATGAAAAATGTCACATGGTTATGAAAATAATGCACATAAATGTCTTGCTCAGGGAAAATGTTTTTTGAAGGCATGTCAGCTAAAAACTGTGGCATATACAGGAGTGAGTGAGTGATTGTTGTTTAACGCAACTCAGGAATTATTCAGCTATATCATGATGGGAACAAGTTAATTTCCAATGAAATAATGATGAAGTCCGCTTTGTACTAAACCAACAGGCTTAGTTGGATTCTTATAGAGCCAACTCACTGAAACCAGTCTTTGCTCTTTCTCCTTAATGCTGCGTACTTAGTGGAGAAACAACAAATACCAGTTTTATAGTCTTTGGTTTGACCCAATCAGGACTCGAACCCACGATCTACTGCACTCAAGGCGAGCGTGCTAGCCATTACACCACTGATGCGGTTGTGGCATATACAATTACAGGATAACTTTAGAAGTGCACACTCATTTTAGAGTATGAGTTATAATTATTATCTGAGGAAATGTGTAATGTAGAACAGCAATAAAAACACTATTCCTTTATGTGAATTTGTGTCTATGTGTAATGTTGGATAGTATTTTTGTCGCAAGTCAGTGACAAACTTTATCACATAATGTTGTACACCTCGCCCTGATCGAAATTCGAAACCACTACACCAGTGGTGATAGGCACTGTTTGGATAGGTAGTTGTAAATCTAACTACCATACGATCACGGCCATGACGGCTTGAGCAGCCCATGAATTTAAATTCTAAAATTCATGAGTTATTCATGAAAATCATGAAAGGTAAATTCACTCAGTAATTACATGTTAATAATGATTTTAAGCATTGGGGTCAATTACTTTGAAATGTAATCGATTACTTTACTGATTACATTTAATGTCATGACATTTTGGATATGTTTCTGATCATTAAATATTTACAGGCACTGCTGCACACAGTTCTAAACCAGACCAAGTTCTGATCAAGGTACCAGCATCATCACAAAGTAAACACTGTGTTAAATCTCTGAATGCTCCTGCCGTCAGTAAAGTCCTGGACTTTGGAGGGACAACGTTTCCTGGAGAGGTCCATTATTATAACTGCTTTGAGTGTAAAATGTCCATGGGAACACATGACCATTACAGGTATGTAAAATCGTAGAGTTTGTAGGGTCATGTTTTCCTGGAGGAATCCTTTATTAAGAACACATGACCATTATAGGTATGTAATATCGTAGAGTTTGTAGGGTCATCATTTCCTGGAGGAATCCTTTATTAAGAACACATGACTATTATAGGTATGTAAAATCGTAGAGGTTGTAGGGTCATGTTTTCCTGGAGGAATCCTTTATTAAGAACACATGACCATTATAGGTATGTAAAATCGTAGAGTTTGTAGGGTCATCATTTCCTGGAGGAATCCTTTATTAAGAGCACACAACCATTTGGAAAAACTTTTGTAAATTTCTTCAAATATTTTGAAAAAAAGTTCTAATATATTTGAGAATGTTTATAACAACAGTGTACAGTCTGTGATAATGTGTTGTTCATCATCAATGTCTTTACATGTTGTACATGTTGCAGAATATCTTGCAAAAATGTAATAAATGTACTTAGAAACATGATTGATATGTTATTATTGAGTGGTGCTTTGTCCAATTGATGATCAGAAAGAAAATGTACAGGTGAGCCTCTGGTTGTATTTTAATTGATCTGTGCCAAAAATCAAAATTCATGCTGCATAAACAGTAATGTTATAAATTGTAGGTTAGGGGGAGCGGGGGGATGGGTATAGGGTTATGGTGCTAATGCCACTTTCCACAGTATTTCAGTTATAAATTGTAATGATTACTTTACATAGATGTTACATTTCATTTAGAAAGCTTTATGTGATTGAAGGGCCCAGGTGACTCAATGAGTTAGGTAGTTGGATTACCTAACAACTCATACAAGCCTATCACCAATACGGCGTGGGTTCGTGCCCTGCTTTGTAAGTTACAAAAAAGGGTGTACTCGACTCGCAGCCGCAAGTGATAAAGTTTACCAGTTGCTTGCCCATGGTAGGTGGTTCTCTCCGGGTACTCTGGCTTCTTCCACCACTAAAACTGGTCGCTATGATATAGCTGAAATATTGCGGAAAGTGGCGTTAAACACAATAAATCAAATTCTTGTGTGATTGAGAAATGGAGACTTCAGTCAATGAAGTGTGCAACCATTCAACCAGAAACTATTTTAGATTGTCATGAAAACTAATTACTATGCACAATAACAACAGTTGAAAATGTGGTAATGATAATTACAATGGTCTAAACATGTTTTATTGTCCAAATACATGACAATAGGATCAGATACCGTATTTAGGGTTCTATAATGCACATTGGTGCATAATGCGCACCCCTCTTGGCCTTGAAAATTTCCAGAAAAAAACTTGTTCGTGTCTATAATGCGCGTGGACTTTTGAAAAAAAATCGTGGTCGGAAATGTAAGAATTAAATGTCAATCGTATATATTTTTGATAGCTTTGAGCTTGTCTCTTCTTCTGAGTGAATATTAGAACTATTTATATTCTTTAAACTTGAATAATATTGAAAAATATTAATTGTTTTAAGTTTTAATATGTCATTTTCCTACAATTTGTTTGTGTCTGGATGTTTAGTAGTGGATACGAAATGTAGCACAACATTGGTAAATACATGTTTAAATTCCGAATCTTACCGAAATTAAATAATAATTAATTCTGCGGTAATAATAATTAAAGATCAAATAAAAGCAATCAATAATTATCACTTATTAGATTAGATTGTTAAACATTGCAACGCTTGTGGTGAGTAGTTGCAAATATTTTTGTTACATACATCAAAGAGCGCAGACAATCAGATTTTTGTTTATCTTTTAAAATTGACCCTACTAATTAACGATCATCAATAAACTACAAACAATGCCTTGTGATTTAAAGTGGGAACAGCATCCAAGCCATGGGTGAGTTGTTTTTTTTAAATATTATCATGAAAGAAAATATAATTATGATATGATTAAAATTGACAAATCCATTTTATTGTTTCTTTTCTTTTTATTTCAATCTTTAATTACTTATATAAACATAGCCTGACAGTCTATACCGTGGATAATGGATTATGACACTTATACACACACTGATTCTATTCTTATCGGCAACACAGTATTGATTATTTTACGCATGGTCGGTCACACTATCTTGTCATGTAATACATACAATTGGTGTATTGATTTTATTCTCGAACAAAGGTAAACCTTTACAAAAACGATTTCACAAGACAGTTGTAATTCATCACTAATAAATACATTATTAGGCTCATTTTATTTAATTTATTATTTTTGTGGGATAGTGTCAAATATAAAAATACGAAACGGACAACTTTAAAAAAAAAACGAAAAAAAAAAATGTCCGACATGTAATTTTCCGGTCTGAAAAAAAGTGAAACACATTGTTCTTGTCTATAATGCGCATCCCTCCTACAAAATAAATAATCTGGGTAAAATCCTGTGCATTATACACCAGTAAATACGGTACAAGTTTTCCAACTTAGAACATCTTCTCCTTTATATAAACAATATACAGATACAGTTGAACATAAATACACAAAAAGCTACAGTCTTCATTAATAGTTAAGTAAAACAAAAACAACATGAAATATACGAGTGCAACACTATTTACTATTTGCCAAATGACAAATCGAACAGACCTTTACAATAATTAGACTAGTATATAGAACACACCTAGAGTGAAGAAAATCAATGTAGTTTGATTATTAATTCAATAAATGTAGGTTCTTATAAAATTTAGTTTCAAAATATGTAATAATATCATTATTTATTCACTAAGAATTTTTTACATAAAGTGCTCACATAGTATTGCATTATGTGAAAATATAATTTTAAGTATCACGCTTCATACAAAATGTACTCCGGTCAATGCTGCTTCATGCCAATAAAGCTACAAAAGAATGGAGACAGTTTTTAAAGTGAATTTGATTGTTTTACAGGAAATATGTGGAGTGTTCCTATGTGGAGTGTTCCATGTGTTGTTTTGTTACTATCTGTAGTATAGCATATGCTAACTACATATTTGATTGTTTTATAGGAAATATGTGGAGTGTTCCATGTGTCGTTTTGCTACTATCTGTAGTATAGCGTATGCTAACTACATATTTGATTGTTTTATAGGAAATATGTGGAGTGTTCCATGTGTCGATTTGCTACTATCTGTAGTATAGCGTATGCTAACTACATATTTGATTGTTTTACAGGAAATATGTGGAGTGTTCCATGTGTCGTTTTGCTACTATCTGTAGTATAGCGTATGCTAACCATATGATGGGATTCCACTCAGGACAGATGTCTAGTTTAAATCTTAACATTCCCTGGGAGAGGAAGATGGGAAAGCCTATGTACTGTCTGTGTGGTTTTAACAGTCGATATGGAAATAAAATAGGTAAATAATTCCTCTAATCCTAAACACTCAGATAGCTTTGATTGGATAAATTTTTGGTATTATTCCTTCACTAACAAAGATATAGCTTTCCTGGTACCTGATTCATGTTGAGCAACGGTAAGAAATGGTAACAGTATAAGCATGAACGTTGATAGAGAACACCATTGAAAACGAATAGAACAATGCTTGTTTCTGCTCTTTTCAGACAATATGGCTGTTGTTTTGGACTTTTTGATATTGCAGGATACACACAATATAAATACATTGTTGATGAATATAAAATTTATTTGCACTGGTTGCGAAAGAGACCAGAAAAGCTTACAAAAGGCTCACTTTTTCTATCGGTTTCCAAAGCTTGTACAAATAAATTTTATATTTCCCGACAATGTACATATATTGTATATATAAAGTATATAACCTGCATACAAAGGGCACTGAAAAGAACCTGAAAATGTGCCCTTTGTGAGCAGTTGCCCATTATATAAATGTGTCGGAGCAACATGTCTACCTATGAAGTGTTGTTTCCATGAAGTAGCACTATAAAAGTTCAACTTAGTGTGTTGGTCTAGTGCAAAGAGGACATAGTCATCATCTATATATCTAAATATTACTTGTTCTTGTGATGATATGTATTTTGTAGCTGAATAATTGCTGATTTGGTGTTAAGCAACAAAGTTTTTGTGTAGTGTCTTGTAGATTACTGTTTGTTCTTTTTCTTTTGGACGTGGTGTTATCTGTCCTACTTCATCTTACGGAGAGGGCCCGGGTGGCTCAATGAATTAGGTAGTTGGATTACCTAACAACTCATACAAGCCTATCACCAATACGGCGTGAGTTCGTGCCCGGCTTTGTAAATTACAAAAAAGAGTGCACTTGACTTGCAGCTGCAAGTGATAAAGTTTACCAATTGCTTGCCCATGGTCGGTGGTTCTCTCTGGTTACTCCGGCTTCCTCCACCACTAAAACTGGTCGCCATGATATAGCTGAAATATTGCTGAAAGTGGCGTTAAACACAATAAAATAAATCAAATCAAATCAATAAATCAAATCATGATCTTACGGTTTGTGATTATTGCTGTAGTAATATTCAGACTTTTCTTGACTTCCTCACGAGTACTGTGTTTAGCTAATTACAAATATTTTGTCTTTTGCAGCAAACCACCTTGTCTTCTGTATGAAGACCTCATGTTATGAAAACAAACCTGAAGGAGGATTTGAAGGTCAAAAAGAAGAAGGTATGAAGGTTAAAGGTTAAATCGTGTGTGTATGTTTCTATTTCTATTATATATATATAATAAACGGTCATGTGAGGTATTGCCATCACTTGGCGTCCGTCATCCGTCCGGTAACTTTTTCATATTTTAATCTACTCCTCTGAAACAACTGGGCCAAATGGAACCAAACTTGGCAGAAAACATCTATATAAGGTCCTCTATAAAGTTTCTTCATTTCGTCCCATTCTGCCAACA
This sequence comes from Gigantidas platifrons, assembly GCA_002080005.1. Classification (NCBI taxonomy): domain Eukaryota; kingdom Metazoa; phylum Mollusca; class Bivalvia; order Mytilida; family Modiolidae; genus Gigantidas; species Gigantidas platifrons. Next base: position 566,813 of record MJUT01055673.1, on the reverse strand, counting down.
AATATGGCC
>MJUT01055673.1:541125-557520 GCA_002080005.1 Gigantidas platifrons | reverse complement strand
TGCATATTTCTGGATGGTTTGTCAGGACATTTTTTTGTCAGTTTAATGTTTTCGCTCTAATTTCAACCACATATTTGCTGATACATGTACATAAAATTTTACCTATCTTCATTACCAACATTTGCCACCATTTCAGAATTGTAATATAGGGGCCGTTGTGGCCGTGAACGTATGGTAGTTGTAAATTCAACTACCTATATGCAATCAGTGCCTTTCACCACAGATGTTGTGAGTTCGAATCTCGATCAGGGCGAGGTGTACAACATTATGTGATAAAGTTTGTCAGTGACTTGCAACAGGTCGATGGTTTTCTCCGGCTACTCCAGTTTCCTCCACCAATAAATCTGACCGTCACGATATAGAAATATTGTTGAAAGTGACGTTAAACACCATAACCCTAACCTCTAGATAGTTTGTCAGGAGTTTTTGTCAGTTTAATGTTTTCTCTCTAATTTCAACCACATACTTGTTGATACATGTACTGATAATTTTCTTATGTTTTTATGTTATCTTAAATACATGTAGCTTTGTTTTCCTTTGCACAACAATTCTTTGATTCCATAGAAAATGCATATTAACATAGTTTCCCCAAGTGAAATTGAGTCGTGACACCTACCAAAGAATGGGTGAACAAGCTTGATATTATTAAGAGTGTACAAACTTGCATTGACTACGTTGTAAGATCTTTTAATATAGTCTAGTCTACCATGCATTGACTACGTTGTAAGATCTTTCAATATAGTCTAGTCTACCAGTACCTCACTATTTACAGGCAGTACGTTTTATTAAAATTTGAACAATTTTCATGAATCTCTTTATACTACACTCTTTAAAATCAGGAGGTACCAAAGACCATTTTAGGCAGGTAAAAGTTCCTGGTACCGCTCCTTATTGAAAAGTCTCTGTTGTATGTATTTACATGTCTTCATTACTTTGTCACCGTTTATTAGCTTCTCCACTAAGCCTGAGCATGGAGAAATAATGGCAAGGGGTGTCAGGATAATGTGTACAAGTGGAGTGACATGTCTGTCTGTGAACTTTTGTTTTATTTCAGTGAAATATCACTGTAAAAATCCAACTCAGTACAAAACAGACATTATCATCATTTCATCAAAAAATAACTTGGTTGATTGATTGATTGATTGGTGTTTAACGTCCAGCGAGCAATTTTTCAGCTATATTCAGGACGAGAACATTTAAAAATTTAAACGCCACGGGACTCGAAACAAGGAAAGGTGATTGGTAGGGACGGATAATTTAGCCAGTGCAACAGGTCTCCTATGGACCACTCATCATGGGCATAATGCTCATAATGAGCTGTTACACTGGGTTCTTTAACGTGCGAAGAGTGTGGCAATCTCTCAACACAGGACCTCGGTTTTATTTACGTCTCATCCGAAGGACGGGTTGGTTGTGCATTTATACATCCCGCACAACCGACGGACGCTCCTTCAAGCCGAAGAAGCTCTAGGTCCCATTTCTATACCACGGGGTTGACCCCTTTTAGAGGACTACTGCCTCTAGGGTGGAGAAAATAACTTGGTCTTACCATGAAATTGCTGAAAAATTGTTCACATGGCCAGTCCTCGTAATGAAAATATGCATTTACTGGTCCGAAATAATTTTTTTTATTTATTTTTGTATACAGTCAAACCTGCCCATGTGGTCACCTCTATTAAACAGTCACCTGTATTAAGAGGTCACATGTTCATTATCCTGTCAGAAAATTTCATATGAATTAAACCTCTTTTAAGAGGTCACCTGTCTTATAAGGCCACTTCTTCTTTGACCCAAAGATGACCTCTTAATACAGGTTTGACTGTAGTTCTCAATAAAAAACTGAAAAATTTACTAATCCGAACAAAGTTTTACTGGCCTTGGGCCAGAGGACTGGTACTAATCGTGAGGACTGCATGGCGTTAAGCAAACTTTTGTTGTGGCGTGTGCATCCTAGTAGATGGATTATCACGGTTTAGCTTGCCTTTAGTATTCCTTGTACAGTCTAACATGTTGAGTTAAGTTAAAGGGACTTACTTTTACTATTTTAGATCGAATTAGCAAAGTGGTTGAGCTATCAGGGCAAATTTTGTTAAATAGCAAAAATAAAAATAAATAAAATAAAGATAAATTAATTAAAATCAAAATAAATAAAATAAAATAAAAATAGATATGAATAGAAATATTAATAAAATCTTCTTTTTTATGGAATTAGCAGAGTACATGAGTTGTCAGGCAAATTTAGCTCAATAACAATTTTTTTTTTAAATTTAGTAAAAATAAATATGATTAAAAATAAAAATTTTAAAAATTGGAATAAATGAGTATTTGAGTTATCGGGGGAAATTTAGCTAATTAACAAAAATAAAAATAAATAATATAAAATAAAATAAAGATATATAAATAATATAAATAAAAATGAATAGAAATATGAATAAAAATGAATAAAATAATAGAAATAGAAATAAATAAGATAAAAATTAACTATAATAACAGTTGCTATGAATGGACCAGATTCTTATTTCTAATTATTCGAGGTAAAATCATATTTGAGATTTAGATAACCAGGGTTTACAGTTTATTTTGGATTATGCCCAGACGTATATAATGAAACTAAAGAATTAGCAATACATATGCATTGCTCATATAATGCATGCTACCTTATAATTGATATTGTAGCAATTTTTTAGTTTTTTTGTTTGAAGTTTTGATTTTAGTCAATATTGTTTACCAGCATAAATTAATCGGCAAACATGAATATTTTTTAAGTTTATTGTAAATTTTATTTTTGTTTGAAGTTTAAAGTCTTGATTTTTGTCCTTATTGTGTATCAGCAAGCATAAATATTTATTTTTATTTTGCCATAGACTTGCTAGATGGGCAAATATCATAGAAATTAGATAGAGTTATATATTGGTGTTTAACACCACTTTCAACAATATCTCAGATAACATTATATTGTGGAACTGCCACGATATAACTGAAATATTGTTGAAAGTGGCGTTAAACGCTATAATCCATCCTATTAAAATGTGGTGGCCTGCGTTTTTGATGGACTAAACCGGAGTACCGCAAGACCATGTAACGTAGTCGAAACTAATACTACGAGACATTCTTCTGCACTGAACATGCTAAAGCTTAACACACTAAAACCATTGCATTTTTTAGCTTACTAGAGGCATAAGGCTATGCAGGGGCCGTTATATGGCCGTGATCGTATGGTAGTTGGATTTACAACTACCTATGCAATCAGTGCCTATCACCACAGATGTTGTGAGTTCGAATCTCGATCAGGGCGACATGTACAACATTATGTGATAAAGTTTGTCAGTGACTTACGGCAGGTCGGTGCTTTTCTCCGGGTCCTCCGGTTTCCTCCACCAATAAATCTGACCGCCACGATATAACTGAAATATTGTTGAAAGTGGCATTAAACACCATCAAGCAAACAAGAAACGTAAGGCTATGTGAAATTTTGTCGTCACTATGCTCCCTCATTGTTAACATTTTCACATGTTAATCTTCTCTTGCAGTAATGGGTTAGTGTTATGGTGTTTAACACCACTTTCAACAATATTTCAGTTATATCGTGGCGGTTCTCTTGTAGTTAAAAATAAAAAATCAAACAAAAACTAACCTTCATCAGGTACGCTTGTTTTTGCCTTTTTCAATCAAATTTGTTGAAGGTTTTGGAATTTTTTGACATTGCAGGATAAACACAAATATAGATTGAATACCATGATATAGATGAAAGACTGCAAAAGTTGGCATTAAACAACAATCAATCAACCAATCAAAATACATTCATTGTCGGTAAAAATACAAAATGTAAAACAGACCAGAAATACTTGCCAAAGTCTCACATTTTAGCCTGTCTCTAAAGTTGTTACAAATAAATATTATATTTTCTTGACATTTTATTTCCACTCAGTAACTCAAGTTCCCCTTAAGCAAATCATTCAAATTTTATTCACAAGGTCAGAGACCTTAAAAGGAAGGCCAACTTTGATTTAAGACTTTACCACTTTTTCTGTTCTGGAGAGTTATGCCCCTGTTGTTTTTTTTAGCTGGAATCGGAGGCATCCTATTATACATTCTTTTATTTTTTTAGATTTTGAAAATGTATCTTGATCAGTAGTATTTCTACTTGTGTTTTATTCTCATGAGGAATTTTATAATTTATTTGATGTATTTTGTTTAAAGTGTACAGAAAGGTAGAAGAAAATTCTCCACAGAAAGATGAAACTCATTCCAGTCCAAAGTCAAAGCCTAGTCCATGGGAACCGGAGTACGTTCCCCCCGAGTTACAGGGGTCAGAGAAATGGAAGACGGTCAAGTTGAGTGACCCTAGCACACCTACCAAACAGTCTGTATTTATCGGAGATGGAACAGATGTAAGTTAAATGATTGGTTCACTGACTAGATATGCAAATATCTATCATGAATATTCATATATCAAGACAGATAGTGTTATAAGACTGGTGCACTGACTAGATATACAAATATATCTATCATGAATATTCATAGATATACAAATATCTATCATGAATATATTCATATACTGTATATAAATATTCATATACTATATACAAACATCTGTCATGAATATTCATATATCAAGACAGGAAGGGTCCAATGCCATCTTTCTTTTTTAAAAATGGAGGTTGTTCTGTAAAATTTATTATGTAATTAATAAGTGTGTTTTCTCCCAGCATGCACTTGTACAACGTTAACAATATATAACAAGGGAACTATGACACATTCATCAAATTTAAACATACTGTGCAGACACATAGCTAAAATATATTTGAAAGTGGCATTAAACACCATAATCCTAACCCAACTGTGACAGCCAGCAAATTGGTACATGTATGGCAGCTTCTAGTGATTCTGTCTTCTATAGGCTGTCTAACATGGAAAAGCTCAAATTAGTACATGTATGGCAGCTTCTAGTGATTCTGTCTTCTATAGGCTGTCTAACATGAAAAAGCTCTATTTATGTAAAACAATATTTAAAATAAAATGCAAATAGGGACTTCAGGTAAAAAAAAAAATTCACTTCACGTGTATGAAAATTAATTGTACACAGGTACATGCAGACATGTGGAGTCCACTCCTGACACAATAATTGTACACAGGTACATGTAGACATGTGACTCCACTCCTGACACATTAATTGTACACAGGTACATGTAGACATGTGACTCCACTCCTGACACATTAATTGTACACAGGTACATGTAGACATGTGACTCCACTCCTGACACATTAATTGTACACAGGTACATGTAGACATGTGACTCCACTCCTGACACATTAATTGTACACAGGTACATGTAGACATGTGACTCCACTCCTGACACATTAATCTGACATCACTAGTGCCACCCGTCATGTTAATCTAGGTACAAACCCGGTAATAGGCCATGAATACTGCGTGATTAGAAATAAAACCTTATTTTAATCTACCTAAATTGTTGGTGTGTTTGATATCAGTTTGTGAGGTTATAATGAGGTGTTGTTTGGTATTCACTCATTTGTATAGTGGCCATCGTGGTAGTTGGATTTACAACTACACGTGCAATCAGTGCCTATCACCACTAAAGTTGTGAGTTGGAACCCCGTTCATTGCGAGGTGTACTTGATACAACACTATGTGATAAAGTTTGTCAGTGACTGTCGACAGGTCGGTGGTTTTCTCAGTGTACTCAGGTTTTCTCCACCAATAAAACTGACCGCCACGATATAACCGAAATATTGTTAAAAGTGGCGTTAAACACTATAAAATCAAGCCAAACCAAACCACTCATTTATACTTGTTTAATTTTTATGACAGAAATCTAAAACAAGTGAGGGATTGGAAGATGTTTCTATGACAACAGATGAACAAATCAAAACCAGAATCTCAGAAAAGGGAGATCATTCAGTTAGTAAATCATCTGATTTGGATACTGATGAGATGAGAGAAGAAAACAAATTACTTGAATTGGACGATGAAACTAATTGTGAGGGAGATAAACCTGATAAAATGAGGGACGATGAAAATCTGAATGTGTCAGAGGAAGAAAATTTGTTAAAAGATGAAAATGAAGAGAAAAATGACAAGGATATTGTAGAGGAAAGGGAAGAGAAAAGTGACAATGATAATGTAGAGGAAAGTGAAGAGAAAAGTAACAAGGACAATATAGAGGAAAGTGACAAGGATAATGTAGAAGAAAGTGAAGAGAAAATTGATAATGATAATGTAGAGGAAAGTGAAGAAAAAGAAGATAGTAATTCATGCAGTGTTGCAGAAAGGAAAGGAAAGGAAAAGGATGAAGATGTCGATGAAAACATCTCAAAGGACAATGAAAGGGTAGATGAAAGTGACAATGTTAACCAAAGTGAAAATGTTCTTGCAGATGATGAAAAGAGCAATGAAAATGAGGATGTTTTAGAAGACGGTGATAGTAGAAACAAAGATGAAAATGAAACAAAATCAGAAAATATTGAAAAGGTGACAGAATCAGAAGACAATAAACATCTTAATGAATCAGATGAACAGAAAGAGGAAGTGGAATTATCTCAAACCAAAGACGAAAATCAGTCGGAGGAAAAGAATGAAAGATTTACAAGTCAGGATGAATCTGGAGATAAGGAAGGTGAAAATGTCAAAAGTTCAAACAATGAATTATTGAAAGACGAAAGCAATTTATCTATGTCTATTGAAAACAAAGAAGGATCAGATAAACAGGACACAACTGAAGCTGGAGTAAAAAAAGCATCAGGCGAGATGCAAGAATCAAATGACACTGAAAAATACAGTGAGGGTCAGTCCGACGAGAGAGAAAATACCTCTAAACCAACAAAACAAGAGAATGAGGGTTTATCAAAGGTTGAAAGTTCAAAGGTAAGAAATGTATTTTTATTTTCAGTGTCATAAAACATGATAAATATTGTTATTGTACTTGTGAGGATATGATTTATGTTATCAACTTTTACTACAAAACAGTTTTGTTTTGGCTAACAAGCTTTTCATCAAATTGCAGGAATTTCAATCCAAACATTTTTTTTAAAAACCTCAATATATTGCTCAACATCGGAACACAGATTTATTAGTTTATTTAGCAATGCCTGTAAATACATTTGTTTCCAATTATTTCCATTCCGTCAAAAGTTTTTTATTTTCGTCTGCCAGACCACGTGATTTTGATGGAATGACACTGGGCTTCTGGTGTCAATGTACACAATGAAAACTCCAATCGATATGTGGCGTTTTAACATTTCTCAACTTAAAGAATTCTTAGCATTTTCTGTAAAAGACAAATATCAATATTTTTTTTTTATTTGTATCAAAGACTTCAATGCATAGACAATTAAATGTGTTTTCTTTCTTTATTTACTGCCATCAGCATCATGAAAGGAAAACGATCTTTCTTTATATATTTCTGCCATCAGACAAACAGTGGGGTACCAAACCCCAGCATTTACTCTCTTGACGTCTCCATATTAGAATTGCTTATATTCTACCACATCTACGACTATGATATATTGACATTGTTACAGTAATAGCGTAAACACCGGAAGTCATCTGCCTAACAAGCGTATTAGTAGTACAGTAGCTTTTCCACTTAGCATGTTAAGAGCAAAGACGTATTGGCTCAGAATCAGGATGATGTGTCTGAGTCCACTTAGCATGCTGAATGAAGGAATAAGAGCAGACGTATTGGTTCAGAATCAGGATGATGTGTCTGAGTCCACTTAGCATGGTGAATGAAGGAATAAGAGCAGACGTATTGGTTCAGAATCAGGATGATGTGTCTGAGTGGAGCAACATATCTACTGGATGACTGTTATTTCAGTGAGCTAGCACTATAAAAATCCAACTCATCGTGTTGGTCTAGTACAAAGCCAATATCATCATCTGATCTAATGTTATACAATTAAAGACTTTTAATGAGGTGGATACAAGGATTTATTATTATTAACCCAGGAACATTATATATTTACCGAGGCCAGTTAGCCGAGGTAAATATATTATTCTTGTGTTAATAAATCCCGGTATCCATCGAATTGAAAGTCATTAATTGTTTTATTATGTGACACATTTTATATGTTGATTTTACCCTTAAAATAAGCTTTTATCATGACGTTTTCTTTGGATTCGTATGGTGCAAGTCGTTGGAATGTTATATTCACCGCTCGTTATGTCATGTGAGGTGAATATATCGTTTTATCAAAGAACGTTTCTAGGGATGTCAGCCAATCAGAAAAGACATTATCTGAAGTCATATAATGTAACTTGTTCTCACCTTGATAGACTGTAGCTGAAAATTTGCTCACTTGGTGTTGGGCAACATTTACTCACTCATTCAAAATATCCAATAATTTTTTTTTAGAATTTTCATGGATCTTGAAAAAATTAGTCCATTTATTTTGTATTATTAGTATCAGTTTTTTAACTTCAGAAATCTGACAACAGGGAAGATGATAGAGGTCACCATGGCAGCAGATCACGTGATCATAGGTCACATGATGACAGGAAGTCACATGATGATAGAAGGTCACATGACAAACATCACTATGACGACAGATCCTACCATTATCAGGGGAGACAGGATGATAGAAACAGGTACAGAATACATGACGACAGGTAAAGTTCATTTGAAATGAAATAAGAAATTAATCTGTCCATAAGACATGGATGCCCCCCGCTTCCAGTTAAAGATATACTAGCAATAATTTATGTCCAGATCATCAATACTAATGTTTTTGTTTTTATCATTTACAACATAATGTTTTTGATATCACATGACCCAAAATTTTCAATATATACAAAGTCAGTTTTTTTTTTATACTGACAATATCACTCTGTGAGATCAAAGGAAAAATATATAAATTACCATTAAAAATAGTTATCTATAGTCAAGATAATGTGATTGTACTGTATAAGATTAATTATGTACGTTGGTTTTATTATGGTCCAAATGATATCAAATTAAATGTTTAGAATTTTAGAAGGCCCACTATAATATGGTAAAAATTGGTAAACTGGTACACTTTAACTCTATTGATTAACAGAATTTTACCACAGCACTTATGAACATTTGTGACATCGAAATATTGAAAATCACAGTTTTATTTTAAAAAGATAAAAACACTACATTCATTGTTTTTTTTTTCTCTCGCACAGATTTAGAAAATAAGGTAATTTTCATTATAATCTGTTGAAAATGGCTGCATGTCGTGTAATATTTTAATCTGTGTTCAAAAATAAAATGTTGTGTTCGTATCGCATGATGTCCCAAGCGACCAACCCCTAAATACAATCAAACCTGTATTAAGAGGTCATCTTTGGAGCAACGAAAAAGTGTCCTTATAAGACAGGTGACCTCTTAAAAGAGGTTTAATTCATATGAAATTTTCTATGACAGAACAAGAAAAATATGTCCTTTTAATAGAGGTGACTGCTTAATACAGGTGACTGCTTAATAGAGGTGACTGCCTAATACAGGTGACTACTTAATAGAGGTGATTGCTTAATACAGGTGACTGCTTAATAGAGGTGACCACATGGGAAGGTTTAACTGTATGTTTGTCATGTATGTTTGACCATTGTCATTGGTTCATTTAAAAAGAATAGTGCTGTTATAAGAGTTTATATAATTAGATTGATTTATTGTCTTTAATGCCACTTTCAGCAATATTTCAGCTATATCATGGTGACCCGTTTTAGTGGTGAAAGAAGCCAGAGTACCCGGAGAGAACCACCGACCATGGGCAAGCAACTGGTAAACTTTATCACTTGCGGGTGCAAGTCGAGTGCACCCTCTTTTGTAATTTACAAAGCAGGGCGTGAACCCACGACGTATTGCTGATAGGCTTGTATGAGTTGTTACCTAACTATCTAACTAATTGAGCCTCCCGGGCCCTATATAATAAGTATGGTAGCAGAAAATCAGAAAATGGCACGTGAATATTTGTTGTGAAATTATCCATCACTTTCTTGCAAAATTATGCTCTGGCTAACAAAATAGAAAATAGCTCAAGGAAAAATCTATTTATTTTAACATTGAAATGTGTTTATTGTTGAAGATCAAGCATGTAAATAATCCCTGGTAATGTTTGAGAGGTTTTTTATTTTTGTTCATGGTTTTAATGTTGTGTTTCAATGTCCAATACTTTTTATTACCATGAACAAAAAGTCGGAAATTTTGTCACAAGGGAAAAAAATGGTAGTTTTGTCAATGGAAAAGTCGGAAATTTTGTCACAAGGGAAAACAGTCAAAAATTTTGTCACAAGGGAAAACAGCTTGAAATTTTGTCACAAGGGAAAACAGTCAGAAATTTTGTCACAAGGGAAAACAGCTTGAAATTTTGTCACAAGGGAAAACAGTCGAAAATTTTGTCACTAGAAAAAATAGTATGAAATTATGTCACAAGGGAAAATAGTATGAAATTATTTCACAATGGAGAATAGTATGAAATTATGTCATAAGGCAAAAAAATGTGAGAACATGTTGTCTGTACAATTACCGAGATAATATTTAGAAGCTATATTTAGAAACACTCCATGCCATTGTAATCTGTTAGGAAATCATAAAAAGGCAGTTATGTGGTTGTTAAAGGACATCATGTTATGATCAAAACATTGGCAAATTTCCTCATTCTAATTTGTAAATTTTTAAAAGTGGTTAACAGAACTAATTTTTTTGACAGTTTGAATGTATGAAGCTTATACATAAATGTACTTTAATTGATAAGTAAGTGAAAATATTAGAAATAATGTGTTCTAAAATTGTGTGTTAATGTCACACATCTAGGACCGATACCAGAAAAAGTCTAACAAGGGGGAAAAATACCTGTGTTTTTTCTAAAATTCTTGAAAAAAATAGGGTGCATGTAGGTCACGTGGCAAAACTTTGTAGATATTTTTATCAAGGTTATCCAGGACCAGGATCTGACTTTTGCGGTGTTTGTCTAAAAATGGTTGGTTGGTTTGGTTTATAGTATTTAACGCCACTTTCAACAATATTTCAGTTTTACTGGTGGAGGAAACTGAAGAAAACCACCTACCTGTGTCGCAAGTCACTGACAAACTTTATCACATAATGTTGTATCAAGTACACCTCAGGGTTCGAACCCTCAACTGTAGTGGTGATAGGAATTGATTGCACAGGTAGTTGTAAATCCAACTGCCATACGATCACGACCCTGACGTCCCCGTTGAAAAATGGCAAGAAATACCAGAGGGTATGTGTTAAATATAAGGGTCCGTAGGGTTAGCAGAAATACAGGTATATTTTATTTGCCTAAAAACTTATAAGAAACACCTACATGAAATAATTGTTGGTTTGCTGTTAGTTGAGTAAAAATGTTATAAGTTGCTAGGGAACATTTTTTTAATTAAAAAAAAAGTAAAAATGTTTTTGTAAAGGAAATTTCATTGTTGATTGTCTTTTTGTAGAGAATATGATCGTGAATATCATGACAACAGAGGTTACCATGACAACAGGAATTATCATAGAGATGACAGAAGATCTAACAATAGAAGTTCTTATCAAGGTCAAAGGGGAGGTCATAGTGGGTATGGTGGAGGAGGTTATCATGGAAGATATTAATGAGGACAGCTTAATGAGTTGCTGTCAGATCAATTTGTTGTGTTAAACAAAAATGAGAACTTGAATGTGTTTAGGTGATTGTGAATTAACTGCATGATTGTAATTGATTGACATGTAGGGGTCAAAGTTGATGACATATAAGTTATGGTTGGTCGGATCTTTAAGGTCAAGGTTAGAGGTCAAGTGTACTAATGGTGGCTGTAGTCACATTTGCAATTGTAGATAAGGCAGCTTCAAACTAAATGTTTTTTATATCTAATTTTGTACAAGATCAAAACATTTCTAAGATGGTGAAATCTATGTATCTGTAAGATATTATAGATCAATTAATTTTTGTTGCATTTTTTTAAAGTCAAATGTTGTTTGGCTCAGATGCTTAGACAATTCTGGATTCTATGGAAAATTAAATTACTTCCATTTGTTAATTTTTTAGAAAATGTTTTGGGAAAGGTAAAATGTTTTGTTTACCGTTATCAGATTTGTATAATGCCCACTTTTTGCCCAGCAACCTGGGTGAGTATTATACACAAGAAATTATAACAGTAATTGACTTCCATTACAATAAAATTTTGAAAGATGAAGCGTATTATACATCAGTGCACACTATGCACAACCAATTACGGTATGTAAAACAGGACAAGGTTTTTTTATGCGTATTATACGTCGATGCGTACTGGGTTTGAGTTTATGGTGTTTAACACCACTTTCAACAATATTCCAGCTATATTGTGGCAGTCGGTTTTATTGGTAGAGGAAACCGTAGTACCCTGAAAAAACTACCGACCTGTCGCAAGTCACTGACAAAATTTATCACATAATGTTGTATCAAGTACACCTTGCCATGAATGTGATTCGAACCCACAACTTTAGTTGTGAAAGGCACTGATTGCATAGGTAGTTGTAAATCCAACTACCATACAATCATGACCATGACAGTCCCTTCAATGTGTACTATATGCAACCAATTACGCTATGTTGATAAAACATGATATGGTCTTAGTCTCAATTTATGTTTTAAATACATTGGATAAAGAAAAGATTTTGTCGGCGTATGACAACATTATTTTCGATGGTTGAGATAACAAAGTTTAATTGTCACATATTTTATAAAAAAAATTATTCAGCACTAGGAAGTAGATTTTGATATCTGAAAGTTAAAAAAAAATCAAAGATTGAATTTAATTTAAATTTGATTTTTAAACAAATGAGTGCCAAATTATCATATGGAATTCATATTTTTAAAGAAATTTCCCTTTTATAAAGTGAAAAATTCTCAATTTTTACTTAATGTGCTATCAATTTTTTAAATTAAAATAAAGAAAGTGGGGATTGAATTTAGGTATATTTTTTTTTCTCTATATTTAGGGAAAATTATTTATCAAAAATATTTTCATCCCAAAATAGACTTCGGGAATAATCAAATTATTTCTATGAGGCATATAAATATACAGTAAGCATACTTTAACATAGCTTTTTCGGGTTTGAAATAGTGAGGTTAGACTTGGACTATAAATAGACAATATTAGTGCCATGTCTTAAGATATAAAGTTTCTGTGTATGAGGCTTAAAAACTAGGATAAAGCTGAGGTTCACCGAGCCTTTCCCTAGTTTTGTGCTGGATACACAGAAACTTTATATTTTAAGACACTGCTTTAATATTGTCTATTTATAGTCTAAGTCTAACCTCACTATTTCAAACTTGAAAAAGCTATGTTAAATTATGCTTACTGTATATTTATATTAATATATCTGCAGAAAAATTGCATTAATCCATTGACGCTTATATTTTAAATAAAATAATAAAATTATACAATTATCCCTTGATAGACCCCTTTTGATATTTTCTGTCAGCAGGAAGTGAACTGGATTTACAACTAGTTTCCCAAAGCTCAACATGTAAAACATGTGGAAGGGGTACCAGAAAAGCTATATTTCGGTCAGTGACCTTACATAACAAAAATTATCCAGTCAATACAATTTGACTGCTCAAATAGAACCTGTGCAGGATAATAATCATTAACATATACAAATGTACTTATAATGGTTTACATCTCAGTCATATGATTTCTCATTGTTTATTGTATAGTTACGATTTTGTACTTTTATTGAATTATTGATAAATAATGCATAGTAAATACAAATAAATAAATAATGATAAAAATAAAGTCATGTGATGTTATTATTTATACCTAGTACAATTTAGTATGTAATAGATATGTTATTAAAGTACAGTCAAAACTGTATAAAGAGTGTTTAATGCCACTTACAACAATATTTCAGTTATATTGTGGCGACCAGTTTTATTGGTGGTAGTGACAGGAATACTCATAGAAAACCACAGACCTGCCGCAAGTCACTGACACATAAAAGTTGTATTGAGTACACCTCGCCATGAGCGTGATTCGTGGTGATAGTAACTGATTGAACAGGTAGTTGTAAATCCAACTACCATATGATCATGACCCCCCTCTAAGCATTAAAGAATTTGTTTCTCTTTTCCATATTTAGATATTAAGTGGTATTCAGAAAGATTTATTAGAATGTACATGAGAACAGTATGAAGATACCAAAAAGGTGAAATAAGAAGTTATTAATCAAAGGACATACAAAACAATGGGTAAAAGAAAAGGGACGGAAAAAAACAAACAATGGATCACAAAATACTACACAGAAAATTAAACATTGAACAACACGAACCCCACTAAAACTGGCGGGATTGAACTCTGGTGTTACAGAAGACGAGCATGAGGTTATAAATATACAGGGTCTGTAACAAAATAAAATAGAAAAAGAAAATGATATTGGTTTTAATTTATTATATATATGGTGTTTATATTATATAAACTTGTGTTGTGTGTTCTGTCTATTCATCAACAATATCTTGGCTATGGTTAATCTTGGTGTCAGTCTGAAATATACAAAAATAATTTGTTTTAAGACAACGTTTTTGAATGTGACCCAAGTCAAAACGGCCTAATAATGAAAGTCAAATCGGCCACATATTCCAAATTGAATAAAGAATTATGTATTAATACAAGGATTTGTATAGTAGAAATATAGATTCTCCTTCAGTTGCCCGTGGGTTACAATATTTCTCCACTCAAGAGATTAATTTTTAATTTAACTCTCGAGAGTGGAGAAATATCGTAACCCACATAGGCAACTGAAGGAGAATTTGTTTCTCCCATTATTTAACATGAACTTTATTTCAAAATTTGAAATTAATGTGTGGAAAGGCACGAGACATTTTAATCCTCTAGAGGATTACAGATTTTTCCACCACTAGTTCAGCGGGGTTAAAACGACATAATAATGGGAGAACTTCTACTATACAAATCCTTGATTAATATGAATTAATATTTTTGGTTAAAAGATTTATGTATAATTTTATGATATAATTGAATAATTAGTAATTTACATAAAACGTGATTGGTGACAGTTATATAACAAACTTTATATTGATAAGGAACATTCTTTGATGATTATTCTCTATTGTCTTAACTACAGGGGGCCCGGGTGGCTCAATGAGGTCGCTGGATCTAACAACTCGTACAAGCCTATCACCAATATGGCGTGGGGTCACGCCCGGCTTTGTAAATTACAAAAAAGGGTGCACTCAACTCGCAGCTGCAAGTGATAAAGTTTACCAGTTGCTTGCCCATGGTTGGTGGTTCTCTCCGGGTACTCCGGCTTCCTCCACCACTAAAACTGGTTGCCATGATATAGCTGAAATATTGTTGAAAGTGGCGTTAAAACCCCAAAAATCAATCAATCAATCTATTAACTACGCTAAACATAAACCAAATTCCTTTAAATAAACAACTTGAAAGTTAACAATTTATTATAATTAACAGTATATTTTAAATACAATTGTGACAATGTGGTGTGTTATGGTGTCGCTACCCTGCAATTGGCCAGAAATAAATTATGTACACTCTGGTACAATAAAAATATGGGAAACGGGCGTAACTTAAGTGTATATGTTACAGTAGGAATTATGGGTAATTACAAAACATTTCAGTAAATACTCATAATTACTGATGGATTACGTATTACGTATAATTCCTAATAAATAAATTACGCTGCTTCTGAAATATCCTTGGATACATAAAACATTTGATCTCGCATATTTACAAGTTTTTCTTGCACAATCCATTTTACAACTGCATTTCACAAAGCCTTGTCTGACTCCTATTGATTCAACACGATTCCACACAATTAATACCTTATTATAGTGTCTTTACGGCAACACAGTATAACTTCTGTTTTCTACTGACAAATAGTCTACAGGTCTGTGGCCCTAGTACCAAAGATGATTGGCGTATGACCACTTCAATATCTCATTTGATCTGGGGACGATTTGATGGTTCTTGGTCCGTTCGCCCTATTACCTGTTCGCCCTAATTCACGTTCGCCCTAATACACGTTCGCCCTGATATATGTAGGATATTAGAAATAAATGAAGTATAAATGATATTAATTTTGATGGTTTATAGATAATAAATTGAGAAATTCTTTTATGTTTGCAATTTGTTTCAATGTTGTTTTACTCATATACCAAGCTTACATCGAAAGTGCATAATTACAGAACCAAAGCAATCAATTCATGAAAATAAAGAGATCAAAAATATACAATAATCCCCAATCAATAATTGTAAAGATGAAATCAACAATCAATAATTGTAATGATGAAATCAACAATCATTAATTTCAATTTAGCATTTCAAACAACATACCTAATAAATACTTGAAAAGAACTTAATTAATTTCCAGCGGTCACACAATTTGGGGGGGGGGG
>MJUT01055673.1:410592-423844 GCA_002080005.1 Gigantidas platifrons | reverse complement strand
GTTTGACTGTAACTTAATAGAGGTGGTCACTAAAGCAGGTTTGACTGTAACTTAATAGAGGTGGTCACTAAAGCAGGTTTGACTGTAACTTAATAGAGGTGGTCACTAAAGCAGGTTTGACTGTGTGTTTAGGGCTATCATATTTGTATCGGGTGCTATAATTTTTCGATCTGATTTTAAAATTGATAGGCATTTTTTGCTTTTGATTGTACTAATACTAATACTTTATTGGCACAAACTCATCAACAATAAATAGGTCCATGATACAAAATAATGTTGATACATGAATATGAATATACATTATTCAGTTATAATAATGGTACATGTACATTAATAATTATAACAGATTGTATTACCTGGATTGCATGGAACTATCTCTGGACACATAACACATCGGGCACCATTTATTATTTGAATATTCTTTCTAGTACACACCCCTGATGGAATAAATTTACAGATTGGAACAGGGCAGGGACCTGAAAAAACAATATCACATTAAAATAACAGATCATGGTTTTAATGTCATTCTGTATATTATAATTACGTCTTAAAATATGCTGCTTAATGCCAATTTCAACAATATTTCAGTTATAACGTGGCGGTCAGTTTTCTTGGTGGAAACCCACGACCTGCCGCAAGTCACTGACCAACTTTATCACATAATGTTGCATCAAGCACACCTCGCCTGTGCAGGATTCGAAATCACAACTCTAGTGGTGAGAGGCACTGACTACACAGGTAGTTATAATTCAAACTACCATACGATCATGACCATGACGGCCCCCTTTATAAAAATGTAAAAAAAACCAACCAAAAAACCCTGTAACCTTCCATGCATTAATTTGGGCATTTATGTCTCAACTAAACTTTACGTTTTAGGGAATAACAGTACTGTATTTGAAGAGTTGGAGGTGTCAGTTGTGGATTTGACGGTCGCAAATGCAGTTTTACTGGCGACTTGAAGCGGAGCCAGTAAAACAGATATTTGCGACCGTCAAATCCACAACTGACACCGACAACTCTTCAAATACAGTACTGTTATTCCTATTCTAATGAAATTATCCCAACGTGTCCACACTCAGGTTTGAAAACATACAAATAAAAGACAAAATATATGCACTTTTCAAATTCCTTCCGCTAAAAAAAAGTAATGTAGTTGTTTAAGGATCCGCCATCTTGAAAACGTGAAATCGTACATGTCATATGTACAACAATACACTAAAATAATTAAAACGCCTACCTTGAAAACTTATTTTAGTTAAATTCTATCTGACTTGAAGCGTACACGAAGCCAAATAACGTCTGATCTTTATATTCTAAACTGGAAGTCTTCACTGATATGATGTCAAGTTGTTCTATGACGTCACGTTGTTTATGTGCCAAAGTCGTTCAACAATATTTCCCGGAATTTTAATTTTTGTGATTTTTAGACCCAGGGATATGCAAGAATACATTTTTATGTTCAGTATTGCATTAGAATGGATAGTAAACTCGATTTGCGACCATCAAATTTCCAATTGGTGCCGTGAAATTTTCAAGTATAATACAGTTATCTCCTAAAGAGGCCGTCAGCGTCAAATTCATAGTCGGAAATATCTGGGTCAGCCATATTGTTTACAAACAAGTGCATTCGGTGTAGGAATATAGCATTCCTTCAGGCCTGTCAACTGCAGATTTGACGGCTCTCGATAGCCAATGAAAATATGCGTTACATTATAATTGCATTAGAATAAACAATACCCATGTCATTATAATACACAACAGTTGCCATGCATGGAGCAGAAAATTCTTAACTTTTCGAAGCATTTGATGTCACTTCCTGTATATTTACAGAAGTTCCTGTTGTCTGATCTTTTGTTATTTAATTTATTTCTTATGCTATTTTACACTAGTGTTGTTTTGCAATTATGTTGATTGCGAATTTTGTGCTGTTTGTATTTTGCATTTATCCGAATTTATATATTTTACTGGCTAACAACTCAATCTCGGCATTGAGCATGATTTTCACAAATGTATTAATATTTTTGCTAAAGCAGCTAGTTATCATCTGTCCTGCACATAAACAATCCTATCTGATATTATTACCCTTTTGATCTCATATTCAATATCGCACTAAATGATAGGAAGATACTTGATTGGTTGATATCACAATTAGCCACATGAGTTCACCCCTAGTTTTTAGTGGGATTCGTGTTGCACAACTTTCAGTTTTCTGTGTATTACTTTGTAAATCATTGTTTGTCCTTTTTCTTTTGGCCATTGTGCTGTCTGTCCTTCGATGTACGGATTCTGATTACCTCCCTTTGGTATCTTTTTGGCCATTGTGCTGTCTGTCCTTCAATGTACGGATTCTGATTACCCCTTTGGTATCTTTTGGCCATTGTGCTGTCTGTCCTTCAATGTACGGATTCTGATTACCTCCCTTTGGTATCTTTTGGCCATTGTGCTGTCTGTCCTTCGATGTACGGATTCTGATTACCCCTTTGGTATCTTTTAGCCATTGTGCTGTCTGTCCTTCGATGTACGGATTCTGATTACCCCTTTGGTATCTTTTGGCCATAGTGCTGTCTGTCCTTCGATGTACGGATTCTGATTACCCCTTTGGTATCTTTTGGCCATTGTGCTGTCTGTCCTTCAATGTACGGATTCTGATTACCCCTTTGGTATCTTTTTGCCATTGTGCTGTCTGTCCTTCGATGTACGGATTCTGATTACCCCTTTGGTATCTTTTGGCCATAGTGCTGTCTGTCCTTCGATGTACGGATTCTGATTACCTCCTTTTGGTATCTTCAAACTCTTCTTAATGCTTCTGGTTTTATGTTTTTATGGTGTTTAATGCCACTTTCAACAATATTTCAGTAATATCATGGTGGTCAGTTTTATTGGTGGAGGAAACCCAAGTACCCAGAGAAAACAACCAAGCTCACCAAGATCACATAATGTTGTATTGATTACACCTTGCCATGAACAGGGTTCAAACTCACAACTTTAGTGGTGATAGGCACTGATTTCATTGGTAGTTAAAAATCCTTACTACCATCATGAGCACACTGGCCCCTAAATGTTTATATAATTGTGTACATTAAATGTAGATTTTGTGGAAATCAAAATAATGAAAGCACAAAGTGATGCTTATCCTACAGGTGGGTTTCGGCAAATTGTTAACAATATGCAATCAAGAATATGCCATAAAAATTGTAGACATATGACATCAATAAAAGAAACAAGCTTTATAAATTTCTGTCTTTTGGGAATAGGCATGGTACACAAAAGATGGAAACAATCACCTAAAAATTCCCCCCAATACAAAGATTTGGTTATCAATATCTATTTGCATTGAAGTAATACATGTACCTGGTATATTTGGACGACATCTTTTCTGGCAATCTTCCAACGTTTTAAAGTTGTTCTCATTTCCGCCACACCCACCGTAGATAAATTTACCACACTTTTTCTCTTTGTAATCATAATAATATCGTGGAAATGAACCCCTGCAAGGTCCTGGCTGTTTTGGAAGTGAACAAGCTACAAAACAAGATAAAACATTCCATACACTTGTGAATTATTTTAGATAATCGTAACTTGTAATGTTTTGTATTCTAACACATTCGACTATCCTATTAAAGTCCATAAAACAACTTAAGGTGGTACCATACACTTCAGGTAAAATTTGATCTGCTTGTTTAATTTTCTTATTTTTTTTGGCAGTGTGTTTGAATATATTCACTGTAATAAATATCAACATTTTAACAAATTCCAACCAACCACATAGCAGCTTTTCTCTCTGTGGTTTTGATCACTGAGATGCTTGAAATCTGCATACAAACATCACATGATCAAAACATTCAATTGATTTAAAAAAAATATATCTCCCTGTAGTGTATGGTACCCCCTTAAATCTAACTAAACTATATATCTACTTCTTTATTAGATAATTATTATTAGCATAAACATATAAAATGAAAATAATAAAAACCATGTTCTAGATTTTGACATTTTCAAAAAGTCAAAAGTCAAGCAACCCTATACATTTGTAGTGACCCCAGGACCCTTTGACAAACCTTTTTTGAGATTTAAGTGTTAATGATATGTGTAAATAATTTAAAGGGCAATAACTCCTATATAATGTATCTTTATTGTTTTGTAATACTGCATGGTGTTTAACACCACTCTAAAACAATATGTCAGTTATATCGTGGCGATTAGTTTTATCGGTGCAGGAAACCGCTGATCTGCCGCAGGTCATCAACAAACTTTACCTCAATGTTGTATCTAGAATACCTCGCCATCAATGGGGTTCGAACTCACAACTTGAGTGGCGATAGGCACTGATTGCATATGTAGTTATAAATCCAACCACCATACGTTCATGGCCACGACGTCTCCTCTTCCCATTTCGGCAGCGACAAAAAGGCATTACAGCTAACAAAAATATCAATAATTTTATTTTGTATTAACATACGATCTGGCTTCTCTGGACATCTCTTCTGGCAGTCTTCCAACGTTTTAAAGTTGTTCTCATTTCCGCCACACCCACCGTAGATAAATTTACTACACTTTTTCTCTTTGTAATCATAATAATATCGTGGAATATAAGCCTTACAAGTTCCTGGCTGTTTTGGAAGTGAACAAACTACAACACAAGATTGAAAAATATTTGCTTATTTGCTCTTTGAATTATTTCAGATATTTGTTTCTTGTTGACAATTACGGGGAACTGGTTCCTACACTACATTTTTACAAGAGGGGGATGGTATTATGTTAAACGCTACTTTCAACAATATTTCAGTTATATCGTAGCGATCGGTTTTATTGGTAGGAAACCAGAGTACCCGGAGAAAACCACCGACCTGTCACAAGTCACTGACATACTTTATAACATAATGTTGTATCAAGTACACCTTGCCATGAATGGGGTTCAAACTCACAACTTTAGTGGAAATAGGTAGTGATTGCATAGGTAATTATAAACCCAACTACCATACAATCACGACCACGACAGCCCTCGCTTTTTTAAGAAGATGCTGTAGGAGTTAGATAAGCTATATATAGCTATAGTCTGTCAGGCACTTTTTGGCTTCAAAAAATTAGGAAATCAGGAGGGTTTTTAGTTAAAAATGAGGAGATTATCAGGAATTTGTTTTTATATAAAAAGTGATAAAACCATACAAAAAAACTAAAAAATGGCTGCCTTCCTCCACTCTAAGTAAGAGCTTTCAGGCCATAATATATAAAAGCATGGTGTTTTTGATTCCAGATGGTCATTATCAGAATGTCAGAATGTAATTGGCAGACTAAAAGGTCTTACTTAGGCCATTTTCCTCACCTCCTTTTATTGATAAGATGCTTTACACTAAAATAATTTCAACATATTATTATGTTTTTTTTTTTTTTTGTGGGGAAATAGTTCAAAATCAGGAGTTATCAGGAGTTTATCCAACAAATTCAGGAAAAAATTAGGAAAATCAGGAGTCGCATATTGATTGAATAGAATATGCGAGTGCCCTGAGATGCAGTGTGTGCATACGGACAAATTGGTCTTCAGGTTATACAAGGAAATGAAATATCCCAATTCATGATAAAGAAAGTTCACGACTGTTTTTCTGTACTGAGAGAAATCAGATGTTCTTCATTTTTTAACTCAATTTTAATAAAAGATAATAATTCAATTTGATGTGAATACTGCAATCTGATTTGGCTGATCCACCTGGTGCAACATTTGTTATACATGATAACTTGGGTTAGTATTGTGATGTCCCCAATATATTCATTTGTCATTGACAAATTCAAATAGTCAAATGAAATAATCATAATTAAAATCAAGGAATCATTAAATTTTGTTATAAAAATTAAATTATAAGGAATATTTGAAATTTTTGAACAGGTTATATACTTGTATAACCTGGTTTGGGACTGTTTATGCTTTTCATAAATGGCTACCCCAAACCTGTTCATAAATTTCAAATATTACTTAAATAAAAAACCAGGTTATATCACATAACCTGTTCATAAATTTCAAATATTACTTACATAAAATATTAAAATATCAAATCAATATGTTGCTCTTCCAATTATCCTACACAATATAATTTAGATAAAAAAAACCCAACAAAGATGGGGCCGTTGTGGTCGTGATCACATGGTAGTTGGATTAACAACTACCTGTGAAATCACTGCCAATCTGAGCCTGTCACCACTAAAGTTGTCAGTTCAAACCTCATTCATGGTGAGGTGTACTTGATACAACATTATGTGATGAAGTTTGTTAGTGACTTGTGGCAGATCTGCGGTTTTCTCCACTTTTCTCCACAAACAAAGCTAACGGCCACGATATCACTGAAATATTGATTAAAGTGGCGTTAAACACCATAACTATAAAAAAAAAACAAATGTCTAAATTATGGCATTAAACTTAAACTACATTTAAAATGAGCTTGCCAAATTTTATAATTCATTGAATTGAATCAAAGCCTTTTAGTATTAAAGAAAGGATATGGATGAAAATGAACATGAGAAACTATCCAACATTACCCTTAGACACAAAATACTGTATTTTTCTTTAAAGACGATACTTTTTTCCAAAAAGAAACGAAGGGGGCGTCTTATTTAAGGGTGCAACTTATGTGTGACGAAAGATTGTTGATACATAGATATAACAATGAAATTGTTCCAAAATCTGCTTTCATTTGTCATCGAAGGTATTCTAGAAGCTGCGTCCTTAATATTGTGGCGACTTGTATAAAAATAAATTCTCTTATTTTCCGCCCTGCGTCTTAAATATAGGAGCGACTTTTAATGCAGAAATTACGGTAAAGTAAAGAAACATGCATTTATTGCTGTTCCACATATCATAGTCACAGAAGAGTCTTTAACAATAAGAAATAACTCATACCCTTAAATGAGTGTGAAATGACCCTTTATTTCTGGTATAGATATATTAAAAGAAGTATTGGCGTATTATCTTGTACTTCTGATCTTCTGATATTTAGCTTACCTGAACCGGGAGGTTTAAGTGGCAGTTTACAGGCTGTACCACAATCAACCGGACAACAGATGGTACCTACAATATACAAATAAAACTATTTATCTAACATTATCTAACATTAACAACTCATACAAGCCTTTAACCAATATGGCGTGGGTTCGTGCCCGGCTTTTTAAATTACAAAGAAGGGTGCACTCGACTCTCAGCCACAAGTGATTAAGCTTATCAGTTGTTTGCTCATGGTCAGTGGTTTTCTCCGGGTACTCTGACTTCTTCCACCACTAAAACTGTTTGCCACAATATAGCAGAAATATTGCTGAAAGTGGGGTTAAACACAATAAATCAATCAAATCATACTCTATTATTATTGTGTGATCATATGAAATGAAATGAATGCTTTAAAAATAAATAAAATAAACAAAAAAAAATCACAATTCACAATATGTGGGTTTAATTTTTATATACAGCATATGTACCATGTTAACAGTCTTCATTAGGACCATGACTAAATAACACTCAATTTGTTTCCCTTTATTAGTGCTCAAAATCACATCATTGTAGGATAAAAAACAATATTCACAATTGCCTGCATAGAAAGTTAAATATTTTAATATACTGTACCATGTTTACAGTCTTTGTTAGATGAACACTGCCTGTTATAACGTTTACAAAGGACGTCTCTCCTAACAGGTGGACACTGACTCTATAAATATCAAAATGTGCATGTTTACTCTTCATATTGTACTGCAGCAGATAGAAATATCAATAATTGAATGTATTACCCAATAATAATTTGTATACCTATTATTAGGTATTTTTTTATTTTTAACTATTTTGTTTAACAATCAGAAGCTGTCTAATTCCCCGGGCAATAGAACAGTCAATAGATCGATTGATAATCTGGAATTTCTATAATGACATTTCCCGTGTCGTAATCTAAAATGTTTTAAAGGTTAAAACTTTAAGAATCTTCATGTTTATTATGAAAAAGATAATGTTATTTGTTAAATAATATTAAGATATCGAAAACTGCATATTCTTGAATTTGTCTTTAAAAAAGTTTTTATTTGGTAATAAAACAACTAAAAGTTATCTAATGGGATATAATTGGCAATAGAACACTTTGGTCTTTCTCAGTACCTCGGGAACATCCCATTAAATAACTGTATACTGTCGTCGGAAACGAATGGTTTAATATGGTCAGATCTTCTTCATAATCCTATCTCATCTATTCATCTATTTCATTGGTCTCATCACAAAATTATAATTCTACATACATATATCATCCAATCAGAATGCTTCTTTCATAATCTGATATGACTAATAGCTATATTTGATTGTTGTTATGGAAGATAAATATAGATCAGGTACAGAACAGACCAAAACAAAAGGAGGTTTTCATATAAATTGATCATCGAGTAATGAAATGAAATGAGCATGAATGATAGTGGATTACCGACGATGATTAAAACCTAGGTCAACTTTACTATCAATTATGTGAATGATAGGAGTTAACAGGCTAATACAATTATTACCAGTAATCCATATCTTTATATTTATAAAAATAAATCACGGAAGCCAGAATGTGTTTTGAGTTTTAACATGTGTTGGCAGATATTTTTTCACTCACCTCTCCGTCAACCCATGTTAAAACTCAAAACACATTCTGGCTTCCATAAATTAATTCTATTCTGATATGTCTAAGAGTACAAATATGGTAGTATACTTTGATTGGAAGATGGTAATTTATATTTGCATTTGCTGACAATATCGCAAATAATTTATGCTGCCATATTCGAGCAGACGATAATTCATCAAAACGTACATTTACGACGAGAAAGTCAGTCACATGCATCGGCGCATGTGCTAATGAGTGAGATTATACCCAATCGATAAATCGCTCATTTGTTTACAAAGCGAAAGAAGGATGTCATGTTAGAATTGGAAACAACTTGTCCGACTTTGAGATAAGAAAAAACGAAGATATAAAATTTAAAGAGTAGGACACATTTCTGGAATAACCTTCATCAGGTACGCACAAAATCAAAAGATTGAAAAGCCAAATAATTTAAAAGTTTTTGTCAGCAATAAATCAAAGGGTCTAAACAGAATTCGCCAAATGTCTGCTCTGCCTGAGATAATGAAGTTAAAAATAAAATACAATGAGCCACAAAATAATAAACATTTTTTTAGGTTTATGGTGTTAAAAGCCAATTTCAACAGTATTTCAGTTATATCTTGACGGTCAGTTTTAGTGGTGGAGGAAACAGGAGTTCCTGGAGAAAACCATCAATCTGTCGCAAGTCACTGACAAACTTTATCATGTAATGTTGTACAAGTGAACTTCAACATGAACGGGGTTCAAACTCACAACATTAGCGGTGATAGACAGATTGCAAAGGTAGTTTTTTTTTAACTCTGGCAGTGGTCATGTAATGGTTGTCTCCATAAAATCAGGGTTTTTGCTGGCTCCATTGGGAAGTGCCACCTAACCTAAATTGGGAAATTTTATCGACAAAATATGAATTTGAAATTAACTTAGGGAATAATAAACAAAATAACTTTGCTGTAGAATTTATTTCACTCAATTACAACATCATGTATCTGTCCTTTTCATTTTTGAATCTGCCTACTAATGTGGCAAGATTACTATCAGACAGTTTGTCCTTTCCTTCCATGGATCATATCAAAAGTTTCGGAATTCATTTGGGTCAATCTTTACCTCAGAAGAGTTTTAATCAAATTCATATATGTAAAGCTCCTTTTCATAGAGGCAGGGGTGATATTCATCAAGTAAAGGATGGATGAATTAGTGGGATCAGCTTGAAAAAGTTCACAATATCTACAAAAATAACCTGATATGATTTAATGTACAACTATAATATAACAGGGAAAATTTTGCTCATACATTTGTACTTAAGTGAACTAAACCTTCTCATATCCTGCTTAACGAGTGTTGGATGATTTTCATCCAACTCTGAATTTTTAACGTTATTTGTGCTGTCTGTAATAGAAGATAAGAGTAGCAACACTATCAGTATCGTCACCGTGAACTTGACATTCGACTTCACAAACGCTGATTTCATCATCATTTTCCTTGGGTTTCTTCTTTTTCGTTGTCACAAAAAAGAATAAATTGACAGTGTTTGTTTTGCCTCTTTAGGATTTATTTTTATTCAGGTAATATTTACTGTTGTGACACATGTCTATGTCAAAAATTGTACAAAAAATCTTACAGATGACCGGATATGTAATCACGTAATATAAAAAAACGTTTCCAGAAACGGTTACTAAATCCGGATTTTTACCGACAATAACTCCAATCAGTTTGGGAATTATCTGATTGATTTTGGGAAAAATGAACCCTATTTTTTCATTGGGAATGCGGCCGAAATTCGGTAGTAAAATAAGGGGAGCAAAAACCCTGAAAATACATACAATATATTTGAAAGGTTTTAATTCAAGTTTATATAACAATTATCAGCACTAAATTTGACGCATTGATACAACAAGTCTCTCTATCTTGAACTCTGATAAGAAGTTTTCTGTAGTATTAGTGGAAGTAGTATAAGCATTGGCTAATTCAGTTTATCAGAACAAATGTAATCAGATGCAAATTATCTTAAGTCATTCTTTGTTGGCATTCATGTTTCATTTGGTAATTTTTAATTTTGTGTTGTTAAAATTCATGTGCATTCTGTAAGTCTTTTACTCATACAAGCCTATCACCAATACAGCGTGGGTTCGTGCCCCGCCTTGAAAATTACAAAAAGGGTGCACTCAACTTGCAGCCGCAAGTGATAAAGTATACCAGTTGCTTGCCCATGGTCGGTGGTTCTCTCCGGGTACTCCGGCTTCTTCCACCACTAAAACTGGTCGCCATGATATAGCTGAAAAATTGCTGAAAGTGGTGTTAAACACCAAAAATCAATCATGTAAGTCTTTGATTGAACTCATTGTTCATTCTGTTTTGTTCTATACTATTAGAATTCATTTGTGAATCCAAAATAAGATAAAGCGTGCTTAGCCAAAATTAAAAAGTTGTTCGTTTCCTGCACTCGACCAACCATTAGAAAATGTTACAACTGAAAATATTTTTTTTTAAATTTAGGTTAGCGGAAATTTCCGATACTGTTCCAGAATTTATGTTCGGAACTTGAAACTTGAAAAAATGTATTTCTTTGATTAAATTGCTGTTTTTGTACGATAATATCATATTTTTGTTTGTTAATTTCCATATTTAATAACTTTTATTAATGGTTATCTCACAATACGTACAGGATCTAGTTTTACTTTCTTCTGACAAGATGTTCCACAAGAAGGTTGGTAACAGCACTGTTTCCCTGTTAAAATACAATTTTCTTTTAATGAAGATAGAAAATAAGATGTGTCATAGCTTTAAAATTTGATCAGCTTTCTCTGTTTTCTTTGGCCTCTGTTCTAATTAACATTTTATGCTTTTATAATACATGTATATATTACGGGGAATGGTGGCCCCGAGTGAATATGGTAGTTGAACTCTGACCCCAGACTAAACACCAATGATGTTTGTCTGCGGCCCTCGATACCAACCTCAATGGTAAAGATTTTCAGACACATACCCATGTTTGGGGGTTTCCTGGTCAGCTAAATATGGCTGTAAGGGATTCTTGTTTGAAAATTTAACATAGACAATAAATACATATGACAAGACTAGACAAGATGGTCTACACAATTGAATATTAATATTACAAATGAAATAACATTATTTTTGGACGACAGAGATATATGGCTAACCAGGAGGACTAGCATGATATTGTAGGACACAATTACTTGTTCAGATGGTAATATTATTTTAACAATAAAACAGATTATTGTAGAATATCAATTTGAGTGCAATACGGCATGGGTTCACGCCCGGCTTTGTAAATTACAAAAATGGGTGCACTCGACTCGCAGCCGAAAGTGATAAAGCTTACAATTAGCTTGCCCATAGGCGGTGGTTCTCTCCGGGTACTCAGGCTTCTTCCACCACTAAAACCAGGTTGCCATGATATAGCTGAAATATTGCTGAAAGTGGTGTTAAACACAAAAAACCAACCAATAAAAGACCATAACGCTTTCAAAACAGAAATAAAACAACATCTTAAAAATTAATTACAGCCATATCTTTTAAAATATTATCAACTAAAATTGTGCCATGCGAACTCTTAACTCATTTTTTTTATTTTTTTTTATTTTTTATTTTATTAAACAAGTGATATACACTAAAGGACCCCTTTGGAAATAAGCGGAAATGCTTTAATGGGTTATCCTTGGAAGGATATCAACTTAAAGTGCATTTTAACCTTGATACATTGTTTTAAATAATTTTATATTTGTATATTTTTAAACTACACTAGATTTAGTTGGTATCTGTCCTAAATGAATTTTACCTTTTACCTTTTAACCATCAATTTGAGTGCTGTATGCCGACACTGTCAGTGAAAATCTTTCACTTTGAGGGACAGTCGTACCTATGCACTAATAAATGTATTTTGGCCGTAATCGTCTGCAATTATATTGATTTGCTACAGTTGATTGACTTCACATATAAATACTAGTAGATATTATAATTAGGTTACTGTATTTCCTAATTTATGAAATATTGACGGTGTTTATAATACTTCACACTTTTGGTCAAATCTGCAAATAGCACCATAATAAACCACCACCAAATATAGGCACTATACAGTACATGTATATTATACTGACCGTCATCACAGTCTCTGTCAGCATTACATTGTTGATTGAAGACAATACAGCGAAGGACAGGGTTAAATAGTGGACATCCAGGTCTATCTCCCTGTAAATAGATAAACATGAGAATGAAGAAGATACAGCGAAGGACAGGGTTAAATAGTGGACATCCAGGTTTATCTCCCTGTAAATAGATAAACATTGAGATTGAAGATGATACAGCGACGGTCAGGATTAAATGATGGACATCCAGGTCTATCTCCCTGTAAATAGATAAACATGAGATTGAAGATGATACAGTGAAGGTCAGGATTAAATGGTGGACATCCAGGTTTATCTCCCTGTAAATAGATAAACATGAGATTGAACATGATACAGCGAAGGTCAGGATTAAATGGTGGACATCCAGGTCTATCTCCCTGTAAATAGATTATACAAGATAAACATTGAGATTCTCAAACATTAATGTTGGACATCCAGGTCTATCTCCCTGTAAATAGATTATACAAGATAAACATTGAGATTCTCAAACATTAATGTTGGACATCC
>MJUT01055673.1:390431-406495 GCA_002080005.1 Gigantidas platifrons | reverse complement strand
ATATATATATAGAAAAAATGATGTATTATTGTATTTTTGAACTTCATGAGAAAATGTCATAAAAATTTGTAGAATGATGTTTCAGAGTTTCTCTTTGCTTGATCAGCAGTGACTTGCCAACAGCTGTATTTATATAGTTATCTTTACAGCTAGCTGAACAGTTGTAACCCTGCTTTTCTCAATTGTATTGTTTTTCATGTTTTCTTAAACTTTTTTTTTAAGTCAGTGGTTTCATCCTGTTGGGACTGTAGTACTGTACATGTAAATATCCAGATAATAAGAAGGCAGGCTGTCAAGCAACTTTTGATGAAAAAAATATAGGAAAGTTGAAAAAATATAGGAATTTCTGTTTTCAAATATAGGAGAAATAAAGGAGAAATATATCATCTGAAGAGGCAATTATACACATACATGTTACATGAAAACATTATTTACTGACATTTTGATGAATGAATATCTTATTATTACTGTAACAGACAATCATTTTTTTTAATGTTTAACTAAAAGTTGGCCTCCACCTCCCCTTATAGCCAACCCTAGCTCTATCCATTTTAATTAGAAAGACCAGTGTACAAATGATGACACCATAATTTTTTTCATCAAACATGATTCTTTAACAATAAAAATTGACATTGATTATTATAATTGAATAGATAAAAAAACCACTGTAAGATACCAACCATTTAATTGTTTTTGGCTAATGTAAGATTGAAAAAAATGCTATTCTACAAAAATGTTCTGCTTATGTAATTAGACTTAGTAAATTCTTTCAATAAAAGTTATGTATAAAACTTTGGTTTTAATAGCTTACACCTTTCAAGGGCTTCAAGGTGAGAGCAATAAAAGCAATTGCTCTGATTTTACCTTAATTCTCAGTTTAAGATGAAAAAGAACATCTTATGTACAATTACTACAGATCTATTTCACTATGGTGATATGGTTGGTACTTTACAATACAATCCTTCTCAATACCACAAAGCAATACCTTTGCCAATATTGTTGAAACTAATCAAGTTAATCAAAATATAAAATTATAATAAAATCACTAAAATGACAAGTTTTATCAGCAGTGGGCATTTAATGTTTCTTCTTCTTTGCTTCTATATTTACAGCTTTCTCAAGATTCTATTAATTTATAGTATTATGATTGTACTACTTATATACTGACATTGACACATTGTACAATACATATTAGTAGTACAATCATAGTACAATAAAAGTACAAAAAGGTTTTAGTACAAATATTGTACAGTATATAAGTAGTACAAGAATAGTAATATAAATTTATGGTACAATAAAAGTACTATATTTTAATTGTACATGAAAAGTACTGTTGCAAAAGTAGCTGTGTATATATACTTATACAGTGTGCTGGAAATGCATGTAAAACAATACACTGTTTTGACAGGTACATCCAAATGCCAGCTCATATTTCTGAAGGAGGCACATTACTAAATAACTTTAACATAACATATTCTACGATTGCTGCATGTTATCAGCTCAATGATACAGATTTGGTTGTTTGTGAATAACTTTTAATATTGAAAACATCAAAAACACTAAAGATACATGTATACACATCCTTTCCATTGAAATATACATTAAATTTACATTTTTTTGTTTTTCATATTCCCCATTACTGATACAAACAACCAATATCAAGAACTTAATCCACAGCTTTCACTGTTTTCATTATCCATTTTTTTTTGTACTGGAATATAGGAAAATACAGGAATTGGTGAAAAAAAAGGAAAATATAGGAAAAAATAGGACACTTGACAGCCTGAGAAGGTGATTTGAGGACTCATAAGATCGGTTTAACTCCATCACATTCTTGTGTGCCTGTATCTTTACTCTATTTCATACAGATTATTGTAGATTTTGAAGCTGATCTCATTTTAGATCAGCAGTTTATGAAATATGGGTTACATATATATACTTAAATGTAAAATGAAGTGAAACCTGAGAAGTCTGGTATAAACATGAATTCATTATTTCCAAATATATATATAACAATTTTCAATCAAAGAGTTAACAGATGCAGTAAGCAGAAATCAGTTTATCATTGTCTAAAGTACATGTGGGAGGACATTATTTCATAACTAGTACAGTAAAAATTCTGTCCACTTAAGGGACAAAATTTCATGGCAATGGACATTACTTAATACTATCATTCTGTGAAAAACTGTCCAGGCAGACACTATTTAACAGGACACTATTTTGGCTTATAAGAGATCCACAAATTTACATATCCACGAAAATAGGAATTCACAAATTTAAATGGTTTGGTTTTACGCCACTTTCAACAATATTCACCTATATCATGGCTGTCAGTTTTATTGATGGCGGAAACAGGAGTACCCGGGGGAAACCACCGACCTGTCGCAAGTCACTGACAAACTTTATCACAAAATGTTGTAACGAGTACCCCTCACCATGTGTGGGTTTTGAACACACAATGTTAGGTACTGATTGCATAGATAGTTGTAAATCCAACTATGATCACAACTGCGACCCCTCAGTAATTAAAATATGATGATGTTTTTTTTTCTATCATTTTGTGCAGTTAAAAAAAAAAGAATGGAATGCAGCATACCGTTATAGGATCTTGACATTGCAGAGCTCCACACAGGCCAGGGCAACATTTTTGTCCAGCTGTAAAGATAATTAGAACAGATTCAGGCAATATATACCATTTGATACAATATCCATGAGGATCAAACAAAACTACTTCGCTACTTTCATTTTATTTTCAATGAAAATATATGATTGAATAATGTGTTTAACGCTACTTTCAGCAATATTTGAGCTATATCATGGCGACCAGTTTTAGTGGTGGAAGAAGCTGGAGTACCCGGAGAGAACCACTGACCATGGGCAAGCAACTGGTAAACTTTATCACTTGCGGCTGCAAGTCGAGTGAACCCTTTTTTGTAATTTACAAAGCCGGGTGCAAACCCACGCCTTATTGGTGATAAGACTTGTATGAGTTGTTAGATAATCCAACTACCTAACTCATTGAGCCACCAGGGACCCCATGAAAATATAACTTCAAGTTTTCCTGATCTAAAATACTGTTTATACATGTACATGCAATAACTTGAAATTATAGTGTAGCGCTGCAAATTGCTGATCAGAGAACTTAAGCTGGTACCATACACTAAAGGTAAAATTTGATCTGCCGTTTAATTTTCTTAATTTTTTGGCAGCGTGTTTAAATATATCCACTATAATAAATATCAAAATTTTAACAAATTCCAACCAACAGACTCAGAGCTATAAATTCACTAGCCACATAGCAGCTTTTCTCTGTGCGGTTTTGATCACCGAAATGCTTGAAATCTGCATACAAACATCATATGATCAAAACGTTCAACTGATTTTAAAGAGTTATCTCCCTGTAGTGTATGGTCGTTCAACTGATTTTAAAGAGTTATCTCCCTGTAGTGTATGGTACCCCCTTAATACCTATATACAGTTGATGAGTTCAGTCCTGCCAGAATGAGGTGCACTCGACACAACTGTATGTGAGTTTCGGTTGGTGCGATTTCCTCAATAAAACTAACTGCCATGATATAACTGAAATATTGCAGAAAATGGTGTGAAACACCAATAAACAAACCCTCTCTTTCATTCTACATCTAGATTTTCTTTTCTTCCTATAATTTTGACCTATATATGTACTTGTACCTTTTTTCCTATTATTTTGACCTATATATGTACTTGTACCTTTCTTCCTATAATTTTGACCTATATATGTACTTGTACCTTTCTTCCTATTATTTTGACCTATATATGTACTTGTACCTTTTGGACAATCAGAATCTTTCCCTTTGCAGTCAGATAATACTAATGCACGAGCACAAAAGTCTTTTGGAACTTTTCTTACGGCTGGGCAAACGCCTTGTCTTGGTTTCACAGTCTGAAAACACACACAATATTATATACTTAAATAAATATACGACTGGGCAAACTCCTGGTCTTGGTTTCACAGTCTGGAGAAAACACACAATATTATATATTTAAATAAATATATTTTTCTTGTATTGTTAACTATACATTTAGTTGTCATGATTCGTTAGAATATGATTGATTGATTGATTGGTGTTAAACACCTTCATCAAAATAAACAACACATAGATCTACATTTCTCACTTTTGAGACAGACCCCTTCCTATTTTTAGCGATGTGAGATTGTCTTTTCTCACCCCTTGGATAAAGTAGTCCATTAATTTAGGTGAAAAAGATTTTTCTATCTTACCCTGGCTCCAGGGTAAGACAAGCTACACACCGTTTTTCCCGCAAAATTGTTTTCCATTGTTGAATTAAATTGTCGATTTATAGTGTCTTGGCAGTATTTTATATGTATTTCACAATAAAATACAATGTATTTTATAAATATATTATATAAATGCTACTACAACCGCGATAAATGCCTGTAAAAAAGTTGTTTGACGTTGGTTAAAAAGGAGGTAATTTTTTTTATTTACGTTAGATACGTTAGTTACCGAACAAGGGAGAGCACTCTATATATTTTCTCAACGTAAACAAATATTGACACAATAGAAAGAGATGAGAAAAAGGGACAAACATCGTAAAAGGTGTAAGATTTTGTTATTGTAGAATCTATCACAAATTTGTTAACTTTATTATATTGAACCTCTTAAAGCTGTAAAATGAAAATCTTGTTTTATTTTATTACGTGGCATTTTGGTCCTGTGATACGGTTCGCAAATTAATGCGCCAAAACTACACAAAAAGTAAACAAACATTGACATGGTAGAAAGGGGTGAGAAAAAGAGTCAAACATCGTAAAAGGTGCAAGATAGTAAAATCTGTGACACCCTCGGGTAAGATTTAAATCGTATCAGACTCGGACAAGCCTCGTCCGATAGGATTTAAATCTTACCCTCGGGTGTCACAGATTTTACTATCTTGCACCTCTCCCGGTGTTAGACCCTATATATCTTGCACTAGCGCAAGACAAAAAAATCACGTGCGTTTTACCGGCAAATACATGCTGTACAGTTTATGTCAACTGCCCCCAGTTCTCCATGCTTCACCAATAAAACCACGATTCTATTACATAAGTATTTTTAAATTAATGTATGTATACTATTCTGTTAGCTAATAATTTAACTATCGTGCACCTTTCATGTTTCACGGTGTATGACTTTCAAGTCAATGTTTGTTTACTTTGAGTAAATAATAGAGTGCTCTCCCTTGTTAGTAACTAACGTACCTCCCTTTGACCAAATTCAAATATTTTTTCACAGCCACAGGTGTAGTGTTGAGTTACATTTATCATATATTTATTAAATACATTGTATTTTATTATGAAATACATTTAAAATACTGCCAAGACACGGATGCATATGAATAAATTGAATATTTACTTCAGCAATGAAAACAAAATTTGCGGGAAAACGCTCGATCGGGAATGTAAACAAAACACATAGGTAACAGCTGATAAAAGTGAGAAATAAAATCAAACACCGGCAAAAAGTGCAAGACAGGGAAATCTCCGACACCCTCGGGTAAGATTTCAATCGTTCGCTGACTCGGCGAGCCTCGTCAGCGAACGATTGTAATCTTACCCTCGGGTGTCGGAGATTTCCCTGTCTTGCACTTTTGCCGGTGTTAGATTCTATATATCTTATCAATAACAAAAGAAACTAGAAAGAACTGTTTTAGATACCTAAAACTTATGTCTCCCCTTAATGCGGCCATCTGTACAATAAGTTACACATTATGGGTTGAATGATACTATTCAAAAAACAATTATTTGACCTTGAAGTCAAAGGTCAAGGTCCAACAAAGGTCATTACGGTACGCGACACACCGCCTTATGGTCATGCACCCTCATACCAAATATCATTGCCCTATCTTGAAAGACAAAAATGTTATGACCCGGACAAGAGAATACTGTTTAAACAATTATTTGACCTTGAGGTCAAAGTCCCACAAAGGTCATGTGGCCATCTGTACAACAATAAGTTACACATTATGAGTTGAATGATACTATTTAAACAAGAGGCTCAGGTGAGCCTGTATCGCTCACCTGACATAAAGAAGTCCTCTTAGGAATGTCTGTATGGTGAATACATCTATTAAAGTTACTATTTGATCAAATCCCATAGGGCTCTATGTTAAAACTATGTCTGATCATGGCAGCCATCTTGGATAGAGGTCGTGGTCACCGGACACAATTTTAAAAGTATACTACCCAAGGACCATCCATGCCAAGTTTGCTTTAAATTGACTGACTGGTTTCAGAGGAGAAGACTTTTAAACAATTTTTCCATAGGGTCCTATGTTAAAACTATGTCTGCTGACGGTGGCCACCTTGGATGGAGGTCAGGCTCACAGGACATAATTTTGAAAGTTGACCACCTAAGGACCATTCATGCCATGTTTGCTTTAAATTGACTTGCTGGTTTCAGAGGAGAAGACTTTTAAACATTTTTTCCATAGGGTCCTATGTTAAAACTAAGTGTGAGTCATGGTGACCATCTTGAATTCCCGATCAGCAAAAGATTCACAACTTTAGTACAGGATCACCCAATGATCATTCCTGTAAAGTCACAATTCAATTGGCTTAGTGGTTTCTAACAAGAAGATTTTTAAAATTTCGACCAATCAGAACACATTATGGGTCCTTGCAGCCATGTTGGATTTCCAATCAGCGCCAAAAACAAAAATCTTGTATATGACCATCTAATGAACATTTCTGCCAAGTTTGGTTCAAATCTGTTCCGTGGTTTCAGAAAAAAAATATCAAAATGTGAAATTCCCATAGGGTCCAATGTTAAACTAAGTCGAGTCATGGCGACCATCTTGAATTTACGATCAGTAAACGATTCACAAGTTTAGTACAGGACCACCCAATGATCATTCCTACAAAGTCACAATTCAAATGGCTTAGTGATTTCTAACAAGAAGATTTTTAAAATTTCAACTAATCAGAACACATTATGGGCCCTGTCAGCCATGTTGAATTTCAAATCAGCACCAAAAACACAAAGAGTAGCGACAGCGGATAGAGGGCACTGAATTATTCGAGTTACAGATCAGTCAAGAATTTTCATGTCCTAGACCGATATTAATTTTAAATTTAGAAGCGTTTTTATCTTGCTTTGACAGACATGAATCTGATCTAAATCTCAACATGCATGAGCTTTAAAAATATGATTTAATACTCAAATACCACATATGAGTTATTAGCAAAAATAATAAAAGAACTATAAAAATGACTTGTCTCTATTTTGGTAAACCAGAAGTAAATCGCACCGATCTTTCTTGTAGATTTTCATTCCGTGAGAACTAAAACATCAATAAAATTAACTGAAAAATATCATTTAAGTTATTTAATATCATCTACAAAGTAATGCAGTACTTTAAAAAAAAAAAAAATAACATGTTTATTTTGCGTTATTTCAGTAGTTGATTACTTGTCGCTGGTTGATTCTAGTAGACTCTGTTTAGTATCACCCGCCGCAAAATGTCGTAAAAGTTAATTGGATTATTCAATTCACTCCCTGATAGTATAACGTACCCTCATAACTTGTGACAACAAACTATTCACGTTTTTTTTTGTCTTAGTATTAAAAGTATTTCACAGGTAGACGTTTCACTGGCCACTTTTAATTTGCTTGCTGGATTTGGGAATTTGGTGTTAAAATTTCGAAAAAAAAGAAGACATGATTTCTCATTGGGAATGGGGCCGATATTCGGCCGTAAATAATGGGTAGAAAAAGTCCTGGAAGCGGAAGAAAAAAATCAAGACCAAAACAATATGTCTTCCTTCGTTCGAAGGGGAGACATAAATATTAATAAACAGAGGCGGATTTAGAGGGGGCGTGCGCCCCCCCCGCCCCCCTCCTAAAATTCGCAAAGCATATGTTATACGACGTTAAGCAGTTCAACAAACAACTTTTTGTAACTTCTAATTCCTTAAACCCCAGAGCTTCTGGGGGGCTTTGCCCCACTGGGCCCCATACCAGGTCTCTGTCCTGGACACGCTGGAGACCTTGACCGGTCCAGAGAACCATTGCCTACTCACGCCCCCCCTAACCACAAATCCTGGATCCGCCCCTGATAAATACATGCTGTTTTAATGCTGACATTGTAAGCTACAAACAGTCATGTTTGACCATGACTGTAACATACTCACTGTCAAAATTGACATTGACTAACTTTTATTTATGGTAATTTCACTAATACTTACTGGAGTTGGTTTTACTTTCTTCTCACAAGATGTTCCACACGCACGCTGGAAACAGCACAGCTTCCCTGTTAAAAATACAATTATCTCTTTTATGAAGATGGACAAAAAGGTGTGCTATAGTTAAAATTTGATCAGCTATCTTTGTGTTCATTAGCCTCTGTTCTAATTAACATTTTATACTTATATAATACATGTATATAGTATGGAGGGCCCGGGTGGCTCAATCAATTAGGTAGTTGGATTACCTAACAACTCATATACGTCTATCATCAATACGGCGTGGATTCGTGCATATCTTTGTAAATTAGAAACTAGAGGCTCACATGAGCCTGTATCGCTCACCTGACATAACTAAGTCCTCTTAAGAATGTCTGCATGCCGAATACATCTAAGTTACTACATGTATTCAAATCCCATAGCGTTCTATGTTAAAACTATGTCTGCTCATGGCAGCCATCTTGGATGGAGGTAGTAGTCACTGGACACAATTTTAAAAGTATACTACCCAAGGACCATCCATGCCATATTTGCTTTAAATTGGCTGACTGGTTTCAGAGGAGAAGACTTTTAAACAATTTTCCGATAGGGTCCTATGTTACAACTATGTCAGCTGACTGTGGCAATCTTGGATGGAGGTCAGGCTCACAGGACATAATTTTGAAAGTTGACCACCTAAGGACCATTCATGCCATGTTTGCTTTAAATTGACTTGCTGGTTTCAGAGGAGAAGACTTTAAACATTTTTTCCATAGGTCCTATGTTAAAACTAAGTCGAGTCATGGTGGCCATCTTGAATTTCCGATCAGCAAACGATTCTCAAGTTTAGTACAGGATCACCCAATGATCTTTCCTGTAAAGTCACAATTCAATTGGCTTAGTGGTTTCTAACAAGAAATTTTTAAAATTTCGACCAATCAGAACACATTATGGGCCCTGGCAGCCATGTTGGATTTCCGATCAGCACCAAAAACAAAAATCTTGTATATGACCATCTAATGAACATTTCTGCCAAGTTTGGTTCAAATCTGTTTCGTGGTTTCAGAAAAAAAGATGAAAATGAGAAATTCCCATAGGGTCCAATGTTAAACTAAGTCTAGTCATGGCGGCCATCTTGAATTTCCGATCAGCAAATGATTCACAAATTTAGTACAGGATCACCCAATGATCATTCCTGTAAAGTCACAATTCAATTGGCTTAGTGGTTTCTAACAAGAAGATTTTTAAAATTTCGACCAATCAGAACACATTATGGGCCCTGGCAGCCATGTTGGATTTCCGATCAGTGCCAAAAACAAAAATCTTGTATATGACCATCTAATGAACATTTCTGCCAAGATTGGTTCAAATCTGTTGCATGGTATCAGAAAAAAAAAGATGAAAATGTGAAATTCCCATAGGGTCCAATGTTAAACTAAGTCGAGTCATGGCGGCCATCTTGGATATGCGATCGGCACAAAAATAACAAATTTAGTAGAGGACCATCCAGTCATCATTTCTGTAATGTTACAATTCCATCGGCTAAGTAGTTTCTGAGAAGAAGATTTTCAAAGTTTCAACCAATCAGAACACATTATTGGCCTTGGCGGCCATGTTGGATTTCCGATCTGCACCAAAATAACAAATTTAGTAGAGGACCTCCCAATGAACATTTCTGCCAAATTTGGTCCAAATCAGTTCAGTGGCTTCAAAGAAGAAGAAGAAAGTATGAAAAGTTTACAGACGCGGACGATGACGGCGACGACGACGGACGCAAAGTGATGACAAAAGCTCACATGACCCTTTGGGTCAGGTGAGCTAAAAAGGGTGCACTCGACTTACAGCCACCAGTGATAAAGTTTACCAGTTGCTTGCTTGCCCATGGTCTGTAGTTCTCTCTGTGTACTCCTGCTTCTTCCACCACTGAAGCGGGTCGTCATGATATTGCTGAAATATTGCTGAAAGTGGCATTAACCACAATAAATCTAATCAAAGTATATATTACAAGGAATGGTGGTCCTGATTGGGTGAGGTTAGGGTGTTCAAAAAAGAAAGAAAAATAAATTTTAAATAATTGTATGCTTAAATGTGTAAATATAAACAGATGAGACGTCAAGTGGTAGCCATCTTGTTTACATTGGATACTAAAGTAGTTCTAGCTATAAGAATTATCAATGTGTAAACTTGTCGTAAGATACACACAATACCACTACCCAATCAAAATACACTAAACTGACACATGCAAATAAAATTGTATTTGTTTGTTTATTTGTTTGTTGGATGGTGTTTTAACGCTACTTTCAACAATATTTCAGTTATATCATGGCGATCAGTTTAATTGGTGGAGGAAACTGGAGGACCCGGAGAAAACCACCGACCTGTCGCATGTCACCGACAAACTTTATCAAATAATGCTTGTTGTACACCTCACAACATCAGTG
This sequence comes from Gigantidas platifrons, assembly GCA_002080005.1. NCBI lineage: Eukaryota > Metazoa > Mollusca > Bivalvia > Mytilida > Modiolidae > Gigantidas > Gigantidas platifrons. Next base: position 395,851 of record MJUT01055673.1, on the reverse strand, counting down.
GTGATAGGCACTGATTGCACAGGTAGTTGTAAATCCAACTACCATACGATCACGGCCACAACAAATAGGATCATAATTATACTAATGTGACCTTTATACACTATACTACACTGACCGTCATCACAGTCTCTGTCAGCATTACATTGTTGATTGAAGATGACACAGCGAAGGTCAGGATTAAATGGTGGACAACCGGGTCTATCTCCCTGTAAATAGATAAACATTGAGATTGTCAAACATTTAAAGAGGACGTCCAGGTCTATCTCCCTGTAAATAGATTGTTACATTGAGATAGATGATTGTCAAACATTTCTAGGTCTATCTCCCCATAAATAGATAAACATTGAGATTGTCAAACATTTCTAGAGGACATCTGGGTCTATCTCCCTGTAAATAGATAAACATTGAGATTGTCAAACATTTCTAGAGGACATCCGGGTCTATCTCCCTGTAAATAGATAAACATTGCGATTGTCAAACATTTATAGAGGACATCCGGGTCTATCTCCCTGTAAATAGATAAACATTGCGATTGTCAAACATTTAAAGAGGACGTCCAGGTCTATCTCCCTGTAAATAGATTGTTACATTGAGATAGATGATTGTCAAACATTTCTAGGTCTATCTCCCCATAAATAGATAAACATTGAGATTGTCAAACATTTATAGTGGACATCTGGGTCTATCTCCCTTTAAATAGATAAACATTGCGATTGTCAAACATTTATAGAGGACATCCAGGTGTATCTCCCTGTAAGGGACAGACCATTTAACTTGCAGGAAAAAAATAATAATCTGATTCAGAGTTTTTGTCATATAACCTAGAATGTTAAAATGTGGAAATTTTTTTTAACTGTGGTGTTGTCCGAAAAAAAATTCTGAATGTAAAAAAAAACCATAACCCCCCTGCAAGTTAAATGGTCGGTTCCTAAATAGATAAACATTTCTAGAGAACATTCAGGTGTATCTCCCTGTAAATAGATAAACATTGAGATTGTCAAACATTTTTTGATCGACTTAAGAGCTACGATTTATGATCCCGTGTTCAGTATGCGATATACGGAAAGCTATTTTCTATCAAATTGATCGATTGCTCAACTTCCAGTGGCAAATGTTCAATGCATATTCTGAACGAGATAAAAAACATATAGAAATGAATGGAACTAGAGTGAGTGAGTGATTGTTGTTTAATGCCAATTCATGAATTTTTCAGCTATATCATGGCGAGACCAACATGCCAAATTGGATTTTTGATAGTGCTAGCTCACTGAAACAACAGTCCTTGGGTAGACAAGTCGCTCCACTCTGACATATTATTCTGATACCAAGCCAAACAGTCTTTGCTCTGTCTCCTTAATGCTGGATGCTTATATTAGCGGAGAAGCCATAAATACCAATTTTATAGTCTTTGGTTTGACCCGTCAGTCGAACCCGTGATCTACTACAGTTGAGGTGAGTATGCTAACCATTACACCACCGATGCGATAACTGGGCCTAGAGTGTGTAGCGGTACAGTAATATATTCATAGCGATAAAGAAACGGTTTAGTAAATTGCAACAACAACTCAAAAAAGTTAACATGGTTGTTCTAACATGCAACAAAATCATCCAGTAATTACAATTTCTACCGACGATTATGATATCAAAATATGAGGATTTAACCTAACGTTGTGTTAATGTAACAGTGAATTCTTTCCACCAGTGTATTCTTTCCTTTTGGATAAACACACTAGGGTAGAAATTCCTCGACAGAAATACACTAGTGTATTTCTTCTGACGGAATAAACACACTAGTGCAAGGTAGAAATATTACTAGGGTATTTACGTACCCGGACATTCTACACACCGGAAAGAAAGTACACTTACATCAACACCTCTGCTGCTGATGGACTACAAGTCCCCTAGGATCGTCTGCTTATTAGTTAGAGATTCAGCACTGACATTGTTTAATAGCTCTATTATTATCAAAATTTACATTCCTAAATAAATATTATTAAAACCAAGGTTCCCCTCTCACAGGTATAAGTGATCTTAGCCGATTTTTGCTATACTGCTCAGACCCTTTGGTTTTCTTGCTCCCAATGATTATTAAATTATTTGGCTCCCAATCTTTTGGCTGTAAACGCCCTGTTACACGGTAAAGTAAGTATCGCGATACTTGTATCATGCAACTTTTTGTACCACGATCCTTGTCATGATCAGTTTATACACTAAATCAAGTAACATGTTTCATGTAGAGCTTGTTTACAAATTGTTCCCACCAAAATGGAGAATCCTGACAATGAAGACATTATCATACGATACATTTTGCTAATTGCTGCTGGAATTCAGCAATACAGAGGGAACCTGTTCATACAAATGGAGGAGACTCTCTGTCTGTTCCTTTGACCAAATAACATCATTACCTTTTTCCCTTCTCCAGCCATGTTTTATTTACCATGTGCTGACCATGTGATTTTATTTGTTGATGATGTTGTAAACTCCTGACCTCAAACCAAGATCTCTGATTGGTCAGAGATCAAATGTATTGTGAACCTTCCCATGCTGTACAGAATAGAACATGTTCTATCCCAAAGTGTGTATCATGCAACTTCTAAGAGTTGCATATGATACAGAGTAATAGCACTGTTTACACTGTATATTTTGGTTTATGATGATACTTTATGTAACAGGGACTTAAGTGTACCTGATGGTTATTCCAGAAACACACCATGCACACTAACTGTGATATCTACCCTTCATTCTCTTTTTTCATTTTGTGCAGTTAAAAAAAAAAGAACGTATCAATGTAACATACCGTTATAGGATCTTGACATCTCAGAGCCCCACACAGGCCAGGGCAACATTTTTGTCCGGCTGTAAAGAAAAGTACAACAGATTCAGATGATAATTGTAGTTTCATACAATATATTCAAGGTTTCTTTGTATCTGTCACGGCCCTTTTTAAAAAAAATTATTTTCAATTACAACAAAAAAATAATAATGCTGCGCTATTCGAAAGTCATAGAAATACTTCCGTAGATTTCATTTTTGTATCTGTCACTGCTCTTCTTAAAATATTAAGAAGAAAAAATAATGTTGCGTAATGCAAAAGTCATAGTAGTTTTCATCTGACTGGTATATTTTTATCAAAAGAAATATAGGGCCCGGGTGGCTCAAAGTGTTAGGTCGTTGGATTTAACAGCTCATACAAGCCTATCAACAATACAGCCTGGGTTCGCGCCCAGCTTTGTAAATTACATAAAAAGGGTGCACTCGACTCGTAGCTGCAAGTGATAAAGTTTACCAGTTGCTTGCCCATGGTCGGTGGTTCTCTCCGGGTACTTTGGCTTCTTCCACCACTAAAACTGGTCGCCATGGTATAGCTGAAATATTGCTGAAAGTGGCATTAAACACCAAAATTCAAAAGAAATATTTCCATAGATTACATTAGAACACTTGAAGTAGATCACCCTTTTCTCCAAGGTCATGATCATATATGGTACATGTAGTTGTATTTCCATCTACCGAGGAATCCAATCACATCTAATAGTGTTGAGCTCGATTCAGACCGGTGACAAGGTGTACTGGGCACAAATGTATGTGAATTGTAGTGATTTTTGACAGATACTCTGGTTTCCTCCACCAATAAAACTGACCGCCATGATCCAGGCAGGCGCACAATGTAGTTCAACGCGAAGACAACGTCGCGACAATATTTAAACTTTGCTAGCACATTCAGAACATCTAATACAACCTTTTTTTTAATGGAAATCATTTTTGTTGCTTAATCATAATGGTCTTTGAGTTCACTTTATTTAAAAAATAAACATAAAACGAAAAAGAAACTGTGTGCTACATGGCATGTGCGTTAAATACCGATATAACATATATATAACTTCGAAATAGTCAAGACAAAATAGTGAAATTATAACACAGCTTCCGTTTTTTGTGGGAAATCTTGTGTTATACAATTTTGCAGTACAATATCTGGATTTACTTTCCTTTCAATAATTTCGACCTATATATGTAATTGTATACCTTTTGGACAATCAGAGTCTTTCCCTTTGCAGTCAGATACTATAAATGCACGAGAACAAAAGTCTTTTGAAACTTTTCTAATTGCTGGGCAAACACCTGGTCTTGGTTTCGAAGTCTGAGAAAAAATAAAACGGCAAATCAAACACTTAAAGAATATTATATATAGCTCAACTATACAAATATTAATTCAGATTAATTTTAATAAATACAGTCAAACCTGCCCATGTGGTCACCTCTATTAAGCAGTCACCTGTATTAAAAGGTCACCTTTTTCTTTTCCTGTCATAGAAAATTTCATATGAATTGAACCTCTTTTAAGAGGTCACCTGTCTTAAAAGATCAAATTTTCTTTGTCCCTAAGGTGACCTCTTAATACAGATTTGAAAACACCAAACAATGCAGAGCAGAAAATGAATGATTGACATTAACACAAGTTTAATAATAATTTGAAAATCCCATTCAGTCATTCAGAAAACCCCAAGCGCCTTACTTCAAAAACCTATTACTCTTGTTTATTAAGATGCTTGAAGTACACAACTGAATCTTCTTAAAGTATATTTTTGTCTTGCAATATTAACTAAGCATATATTGGTATAAATCTCTGGAGGCCGTCGTGGTCGTAATCGTATGGTAGTTGGATTTACAACTACCTATGGCTATGCAATCAGTGGATATCACTACTAATGTTGTGAGTTTGAATCCTGCTCAGGGGTGGTGTACTCGATACAGCATTATGTGATAAAGCATGTCAGTTACTTGCGATAGGTCAGCAGGGGCGGATTCAGGGGGGAGGCGTGCCCGACACGCGCCCCCCCTTAAAATTGGAAAAAAATATGATTTTTTTTCGTAAAATCGTGACTTTTCACATGAAATACACAAATATTTTCGTGCCTCCCTCCACTCGGCGCGATTTTTTTTAAGTGCGGACCCCCCCCCTCTCCTAACTTGAAATCCTGGATCCGCCCCTGGTCAGTGGTTTTCTCCAGGTACTCCTGTTTCCTCTACCAATAAAACTGACTGCCATGATATAACTGAACCAACCCTATAAATCTTTAGACTTAAGGACACATCTACATAAAGAAAAGATTAATTAAAACAAATAGATACTGGTCGTGTTTGTCAAATACTGTTGTCTTAGTGCAGAAAGTCTAAGCTACAATCTGTCTTGCTTGACAATAATATAACATACACGATGTCAAACTTGATCATGAGCATAACAACATATAAGCTGTCTATAAATCTATCAATTGATGGATGTAACATACAATTTGTCCCACTTGACCATGACTAAAATCTATTAATTGATGGCTGTAACATACATATTGTCCCACTTGACCATGACTATAAAATCTATTAATTGATGGCTGTAACATACAAATTGTCCCACTTGACCATGACTA
>MJUT01055673.1:377257-390320 GCA_002080005.1 Gigantidas platifrons | reverse complement strand
AATTGATGGCTGTAACATACAAATTGTCACACTTGACCATGACTATACAATCTATTAATTGATGGCTGTAATATACAAATTGTCACACTTGACCATGACTATAAAATCTATCAATTGATGGATGTAACATACAAATTGTCCCACTTGACCATGACTATAAAATCTATTAATTGATGGCTGTAATATACAAATTGTCACACTTGACCATGACTATAAAATCTATTAATTGATGGCTGTAACATACAAATTTTCACACTTGACCATGACTATAAAATCTATTAATTGATGGCTGTAACATACAAATTGTCACACCTTACCATGACTACATTTGTTGTATAACATAAAAATACAAACTGCCAGTCATAGACGAATAAATATAAATATCAAAGGGAAGAATACTGCTTTCAATTATATTTTTATTAAATACCAAATGAGGACTTTACATCATCATTTGTAAATTGCATGTAGTTTAAGTGACTCCTTAATATTTCAGTTTTGATGGCAAATTGATTTATGCTCCTTTTCTTTCTTTGATATCTATTTTCGTTCTGTTATGTGTTATACGTACAGGTGAAGTAACTGGGTTAGTACATGCCGTTCCACATGTAGCTCCACAGCAAATTTGACCTGCAACAGAAAATATATATGTCAACAGTAATTAGCTTGATTGATTGGTTTATTGAGTTTAATGCCACTTTCAGCAATATTTCAGCTTTATCATGGCGACCAGTTTTAGTGGTGGAAGAAGCCGAAGTACCCAGAGAGAACCACTCTGACCTTGGGAAAGCAACTGGTAAACTTTATCACTTGGGACGGAAGTCAAGTGCACCTGTTTTTGTAATTTACAAAGCCGGGCAGGAACCCATGCTGCATAGGTGATAGGCTTGTATGAGTTGTTAGGTAATCCAACTCATTGAGGCATACAGGTCATAAACCGTAATTGGAAATTACTCCTATGTACACACAAATATTGACATAAAAGTTAAAATTGATGAAAATTATTATTTAAGGAAGATTTAATGACTGGTGTACATGATGGCACAATTGATAGATTGGATTAGTGTTGTGGTGTTTAACGCCACTTTCAACAATATTTCCGTTATATCGTGGAGATTAGTTTTATTGGTGATGGAAACCAGAGTACCTGGTGAAAACCACTGACCTGTCACAAGTCACTGACAAACTTTATCAAATAATATTATTGTATCGAGTACACCTTGCCTGAGTGGGATTCGAACTGACAACTTCAGTGGTAATAGCCACTAATTGCAGGGATAGTTGTAAATCCAACTACCATACGATAACGACCATGACGGCCCTCTCCCAGGTACACAGAAATATTTACATTAAAGATAAAATTGATGGAAATATTATTTAATGAAAATATATTGTGTGCAATATACATGCTATTGACATAATGGCACTACTGATAAGAATGATATTCCCCGTAACTGAAATACTGCTGAAAGTGGCATTAAACACCATAACCATAACCTTATTGATAAGAAATTGGGGAATTCATAAACACATACAATATACTGAAACATAATAATGACAGATTTTCTGAGAAAACGAACCAGTCGAAAAATGGACTTAATATGGAATTATATGAAACATTGATTAGGAACAAATAGATGTAGCCATTGTATGTTTTTTTTCCTGCATGTGTTCAGTAGTGTTTTTCAGTGGTTTTCTCCAGTTTCCTCCACCAATAAAACTGACCGCCACAATATAACTGAAATATTGTTGAAAGTGGTGTTAAACACCATAAACCCTAGTCCTCAATAGTGCTATCGTTGGTTTGACAACCATCCACGTTCTCTCCCAACAAACTATTGTTTATTAGTGTTGACGTCAAGTTGTCTTGTTTGTGTAAGGAGCGTAGCTGTCACCAAGCATTCATTTACCTCCCACCCTTAGGTAAGGAGTACACTTCTGGAGCGGTTACATAGCACGTCGTCGTAAAAACTATGTCTTCTACGTGGTTACAGCAAAACAAAACAAATAAACAGAACATTGATGATAAAATTCACCCTAAAGACATACACAAGTAAAAACCCTGCAACCATGGTTACATAAAATCTCCAAAATATCAAACTGAAAAAACTTTGTACTGCATACAATTTGATCAATTATTAGACCGCCACTAACTAAAATAATCCACCAAAACAAAACTTGCACGATTGATTTTCACAAAATGAAGCAATTTTTCTCACCATTGGAACAATCTTTGTCTGATTTACACTGTTGGTCAAACCATAAACATTGTGCTGGTGGTTGAGGAAGAACAGGACAATCTTCTCTTGGCCACTAAAAATTAAAAAAAAAGATAACGTCAAACAATGGTCCATAGCAACAAAAACAGGACAATCCTCTCTTGGCCCCTAAAAATAAAAAAAAAGATAACGTCAAACAATGGTCCATAGCAACAAAAACAGGACATTCCTCTCTTGGGCCCTAAAATAAAAAAAAAGATAACGTCAAACAATGGTCCATAGCAACAAAAACAGGAAAATCCTCTCTTGGCCCCTAAATTAAAAAAAAAAGATAACGTCAAACAATGGTCCATAGCAACAAAAACAGGACAATCTTCTCTTGGCCCCTAAAATAAAAAAAAATGATGTCAAACAATGATCCATAGCAACAAGAACAGGACAATCTTCTCTTGGCCCCTAAAATAAAATAAAATAATGTCAAACAATGGTCCATAGCAACAAGAACAGGACAATCTTCTCTTGGCCCCTAAAATAAAAAAATAATAATGTCAAACAATGGTTCATAGCAACAAGAACAGGACAATCTGCTCTTGGTCCCTAAAAATAAAAAAAAGATAACGCCAAACAATGGTCCATAGCAACAAACACAGGACAATCTTCTCTTGGCCCCTAAAATAAAAAAAAATAATGTCAAACAATGGTCCATAGCAACAAGAACAGGACAATCTTCTCTTGGCCCCTAAAATAAAAAAAAATAATGTCTTCTCTTGGCCCCTAAAATAAAAAAAAATGATGTCAAACAATGATCCATAGCAACAAGAACAGGACAATCTTCTCATGGCCCCTAAAATAAAATAAAATAATGTCAAACAATGCTCCATAGCAACAAGAACAGGACAATCTTCTCTTGGCCCCTAAAATAAAAAAATAATAATGTCAAACAATGGTTCATAGCAACAAGAACAGGACAATCTGCTCTTGGTCCCTAAGCAAAAAAAAAGATAACGTCAAACAATGGTCTATAGCAACAAGATCTAGAACAGGACAATCTTCTCTTGGCCCCTAAAATAAAAAAAATCATAACGTCAAACAATGGTCCATAGCAACAAGAACAGGACAATCTTCTCTTGGCCCCTAAAATAAACAAAAACTAATGTCAAACAATGGTCCATAGCAACAAGAACAGGACAATCTTCTCTTGGCCCCTAAAAATTAAAAAAAAGATAACATCAAACAATGGTCCATAGCAACAAGAACAGGACAATCTTCTCTTGGCCCCTAAAAAAAAGATACAATTGTCTGTAGTCTCAACATGCATGGAACAAATTTTTCTTAGTCCATAAAAAAATAACATCAAACAATGGTAACAGAAAATCTTTTCTTGTTTCCCTAAAATATAAATAAAGTCAAATAATGGTTTGCAGCAACAAGAATGTGAAAATATGTTTGCAGTCTGTTCCAAAAATATTTGGACAAACTAGCCAGAAGGCATTTTTGAAGATTTTTTTGGTATTTGATCAAGAAAATTTTATGCAATTTCTCAACTAACCGTCTCATCCTATATTTCATTTTTTTTTCAGAAGATATCAACGCCTTGTTAAACAATATTCTGACATATAAAACAACAACCGGTTCATTCCTGTCCCCTGTATATAAGGGAATTTACTTACATTTTGACAAATAAAGGTTGATTTTCCCACAAAAACATCACATATTTTGAGAATCAGATATAGAAGAAAGTTATATTCAAGATATGAAGACAGTTTTGCATTCTTCTGTTGTTGTTCTGGCTCTTGTAAAAATAAAAGTTCCCAGGGCTCAAATGGACAGAGCTGCTAAGAATTTCCCCAGCCATCAAATAGGTTGTAATACAGAAAGCCTGACTGTAGATAAGGGTAATAACAAAATTACCGAACTCCAAACAATATTCCAAAGGGAAAGTCAAAACTCATAAGTAATATATAAACAGACAACATCAGTCAACAACCGGAAAACTGGGAAAACCGTAATGACCCCGACTTGGTACAGGCATTTCCAAAGAAACATGTTGGGTGAGTACCACACTCTCTGCACGCTATACAGACCTCTTTTGTAGATTTTGAAAATGAATATTAGCGCATAGCAGCTGCTACAACAGACTAAATTTTTCATCCCTAGTCAAATCTCCATACTCTTTCAGAGGCAGTCAAAAGTTGTTGTCTTGGTTGCCCTTCCCTTCCCTCTTTCTGTAGTTTTTATGTTCTCGTCCTGAACATTGCTGGATGTTAACCAATGTTTTCGTTCTTGTATAAATAAACTAGAACTGAGAGTGACCTCAGTTTAGTAGGAGTTGTGCTTACAAGGTACATGCCCCCCCCCCTTTTTCGTGAAAGTATAAGTTGAATTATCTCCCCTTTTAAATTTTGGACAGCAACCATATTCTTTCATGCACATCTGGATTTTTCTAAATAAAATTCTAAAAGTCCCTGAAACTACGATATTCAACTTTGCAGTACATGTAATTGTACATTTTTCGTTTGATCTCAGAGAGTGACATTCCCAGTATCAGCGAACCAATTCTCATACTGAAAATTAGCAGTCAGTGCAATGTTAAATTCATTGATTACTTTACCAATAAAAATAATTTCATCAGTTTTAAAGCTCTCAACATACATTATCACATGTTTATCCCCAGAATTAAGTCCCTGACATGTCAAAGATGAATATACATACCGCAGCTACTGACTTGACACACTGCAAGACACCACAATCACTGACACAGCACTTTGTTCCTGTTTAAAAAAAACAATGACATATGTTATGTTTATACAGTGAAGTCAGTCTAAATGATTTGATTTATTGATTTTTTGTGTGTTTTAACACCACTTTCAGAAAATATTTCAGCTATATCATGGCGACCAGTTTTAGTGGTGGAAGAAGCCGGAGTACTCGGAGAGAACCACAGACCATGGGCAAGCAACTAGTAAACTTTATCACTTGGGGCTACGAGTCAAGTGCACCCTTTTAGTAATTTACAAAGCTGGGGAAACCGGTCTAAAACAAATCTACTTAGGACCATTTTATTTGTTTGAATTTAAGTGGGTAGGTGTACGGTTTATACAGGTTAAATCAACAAAGATTTCCTACATTTGGAACTTGATTTTATGATGGGTTTACACAGGATTCCGGCTTATTCGGGGTTCGGTTTAGACAAGTTTCACTGTATTTTATTTTGGGGATCAATCAGCAGATAGTTAGGGGGTCGGAAGGTTGGAGGAGGAGTAAGAGAAAGGGGGTGGTGATATTTAAAAGATAATAGTCAAGCCTTTAAAATGGTAGAATAAAAAAAACATAAGCATAAAATATAAGCCTTAATTTTGATTACACCTTATATAAGAATGCTGGATTCTGATTGGTTAATAGCCGTGATATTTTTTTTTTACAAATTCAGGCCTTGCATTGTAAATTTGCAGAATTTTTACTTCATGTAGGTGTATTTGCATAAGATTTAACTTTTTTTCATGGTATTTGCAAAATCGTATTTGCCGTTTTTACCCTTCACCGAGACGCTTGTAACAAAATTCGTGAAACGTTATCAATTGTGCATTTTAAAGTAACATCACTCGGTAGAATTAAACAGATACATCATGTTAGGGCCTGAAAACGACAAACAAAAGGTATTATTTATTTAGCCAGTATTCTAAATAATATTCGGTGTAATTAAACAGATATAATCATGTTTGGGAGGGATATTTGCAAAAAATACCAGTCTTGAGACTAAATTTCCCTCGCCTTTCGGCTCGGGAAATTTTTCGTCTCTCGACTGGTATTTTTCCCAAATACCGCTCCCAAACATGATATATCTGTATATAATTTTGATTTGCCTATAAAGTTTATTTTAAGAAATCGACGTCCAATTCAATTATTGATTATTATGAAATATATTTGAATATTCAATATGTGAGCTTAAGAGAACACGCGATAGCTTGCAGTAAGTGTAAATGGCATATAATTCTAAAATTTCAGAAATAAAGTTGGAAGGTAGAATTTTGAAAAGAAAGCTTAAAACAGTGATGGTCAACAACAAAACCAATTTAAACAACATGAACAACTAACCCCAACTCCCAACGGCTATCACAAGGAATCACTGAACACAATATATACCTCAACATAAGCCGATAGAAATGCAGGTTCTAGTTCTTGACAGACACAAAACAAAATGTGGCTGAGTGAAACCGGCTAATGTGCTTTTATTAATATAAATGTTGCTGTTATTTGGTCTAGAACATTAGATCTGATGACATAATTAAGGTGAAAATCAAATACATGTACATGTATTTCAAATTGTATTGGCCCCACTTTTGAGGAAGAGCATGTTTATTTTTTTTATATAGATTTACATGAACACTTAATTAAAAGCAATCAGTACCTGTAGTCTTACAATCTGAATCAGTTTGACATCCTGGTGCTATACGTCGGAATATACACGAGGGGTCCATAGGGGGTGCTGCTGGACATTTTCTGCTGGAGGTCTACAAAACAAAACTAAAACTATATTTTCTGCATTTTATGTTTTTAAATTTCTTATGAAAAGTATATTTTTTTTAAATATTCCCTCAAATCCACACAAATTAAAATAACTTCAGTCACACCTTTATGTAAAGCGTCCTCAAGGGAACCTGAAAATGTGCCCTTTATATATAAAGGTTAAAATATGCACTATTCGTTAAACGTCCGTCTAAGATTTTGTAAGATTTTTTAAATCAGAATTTTTCTCCCAAACTTTAACAGATGTGAGTAAAAATTCATCTAAAACAGCCAAAAACACTGAAAAGTGGTTCTCATGAAATATTTCAGGGGTAAAGGGACTCACAAGCAATTTGTGTTTGGGCTACTCTAATTCAAGTCAATCAAGATAACTCCGCCTCTGTATGATGAACTGCCCACGTGCGTAATCAGTTTGTTAATGAAAATGTCTTCTGGCGGAAAATCTAACCATGGAAGAAAACCGACTTTGACAGAAAATGGCTAATAATTTGAGTTTTGATTGATAAATTGTGTTCTTATAGGTAAATATTTGTAAGTTATCATTAAACCTGTATGAATTATACAATTTAGTCTAAAGATAGTTTAAATAAACTGCTTACATGAGCACCATCCACGTCTTTGTTTTGATAAATCTGGGTCAATGCGTTGTAGTATCTAATAAAACTGGGTCATGAATAATTAATGAGCTTGGCCAGCAGAGATCAGAAATTATTTGTTTAATTACATATAATTAAAAACAAATTTCTGTTTATCTGAGATGGTCTATCTTATTTTCAAGTTGTTGTAAACTCACAACATGATTGCAAATCCAACTATCATACGATCAAGTGGGCCCCCATACATCAAGGAAGACTCTCCAAAAAATATTGACAACAAATTCTTTTAATAGAGGACGTATGTAAGTCTTCATTATCGTAAGAGACACTATATATAGCTATATACTACTGAATGTTTAAATCTCGTACACTGATGCAAGACTAAAATGAAAAAATGTGGGCGCTGACATTAAAAATAACAGCAAGGTCAACATAAATACAACAACAAAAATACACTCATGCAAAAGATTTAAATAAGAATAGCAACATTTTTTTTCTTTATTAAGAAAATTCTATACCACGCTGATCAAGGTCAAGAAATGTCAAAGTCTGATTTATTTTAGTGGCAACTATGTAAATTATCGTAAAAATCCTGCCATATAGACAAACAAACAGTTCTCCACCTTTTTTAATTCAAGTGTGTCATGAAATAAAATTCCATAGGAATTGTAAATGATGAATATAGAATATATTTGACCTAATTTTACTGGTTGGATTTTTTGGTTTATGGTGTTTAATGCCACTGTCAACAATATTTCAGTTATATCGTGGCAGTCGGTTCAATTGGTGGAGGAAATCGGAGGATCCAGAGAAAACCACCCACCTGGCACAAGTCACTGACAAACTTGATCACATAATGTTGTACACCTCGCTCTGATTGAGATTTGAACCCACAACATCAGTGGTTTTGACTCATTTTACTGGTTGGTTTGTTTGGTTTTTAGTGTTTTACGCCACTTTCAACAATATTTCAGCTACAACGTCGCGGTCCAGTAATTTTCAAGTAAACACTCATTTGTATCTGGGGCCCGGGGTCCTTATAATTGAGAAAATTAACCGTAAATGATGTGAATTGAGAAAAGATGGGAAGAGCAATAAATTTATTTATTTATTATTATTTTTTTTCAATTTTTAATTGCGATATATAATCACTTTTTCCTGCGATAATGCATTTTATTACATTAGATTAATTATTGTGATTTTACAAATTACACAGCAAACTTGAAATAATATATACACTATCATCAAACAATCTTTGTCGTATTTTTTGGTATCTGACTTTGATTTACTATTGTGAACCTAATTGATGCAGCAAATGTGCAACATGTTATGACTGAAAAAATAATAAAAGTACATCATAAATGTGCAACACGTTTGATGACTGAAAAAAACAGAATTCAGACCGAGACAATATTTCATTTTGAACGACTATATAATGCTGTCCCAGATTAAAGACAAGAGGACATAAATGAATTGATAAAATATCAAGCAACATAAATCAAAGGACATATTTACTATTTTTATATTCAATTTATTTAAAGGGGCATTATCTGCCAAATCGTAAATTTTTGTTACCCATAAAAACTATCAGATATGATTGATGCCTTAATAAAAAATGTGTTTCTGTAACTTATAAATGTTATGAAATGTACGCGCATCGGGGAAAAAACGTGTAACTGCTCGTGTTTTGAGATCGATCAAGAAATGGACGTCATCTTATTAATTATCGACATTGTTTACGGAGTTTGTCGGATTGTCATTAAATCAGTACAACAATGCACTCATTTCTTATTTTTTGTGAATCTTCTTTTAGTCGGTGTTAATTACGGACAAAGAACCATGCAAGTTGGCAGTTAATAAGCGACAAAATACAAATTATTCTAGTAAGGTCAATTGCATACGGAAAAAGCGAGGTCAAATTATTTGCTTGCAAGCAAATAAGTTATCGATGGTAATTTTCGTTCTCAAAAGGCAGAAAGTGGTTCGATAAGCTGTTTAATGTGAAATATTTACCTTTATTTCATCATTTTAAAGTTATTTACCAATTTCCAAAACATATAATTATCTGGGTCAAAATCGTAGCTAATGCCCCTTTAAGCAAACATCTTTAATATACAATTTATTACAAATACTACAATTTCCGCTTTTGTTTTTCTGAAGTTTAATCGCAGTCTGGTACACTCCACTTTCAACAAATCAAGCGACCCAATATACTGCACTGGTTCCCGGTATATTGTGCGTAGTATTTCGCTTGCATAATCAAAACAAAGAGTAACCAAGTCATAAAAGTAAAAATGTTTGACTTTTAATTTCACTTGAAAAAGCTCTCATTTTTACCAATTAAATTTTATCAATACACTATTGGGAATTTTCCTTCATGAAATTGGGGAAAAAAAGAGTCTTTTTAACATTGGGATCAGGGTCGATATTCGGCCCCAAAAACTCAGTTGGAAAATCACTGTGGCCAGTTTTATTTGTGGAGGGAACCCAACTACATGATCACGATGAAGACCACAACAACCGCTACTAAATTTAGAGCTACCAGACAATATAGTCGGAAAATATCTAATTTTGAAATGAAGGTAGAAAAAAACTGGCCTTGGTACGTGGGTGGGAATAAATCGGATCATAACTAATGCAAAAATGACAAATTCCACAAAACAATTCTGTCGAAGGCGACTTTGGCGAATGCCAATTCTTCTTCTTCTTCTGGTATACAGTATACCGTCGACCTCCGATGATTACATACTGTTGCATGCGTGGACTATGATAACAAAAATGATTTAAAATGTGCCAAAAAGAAAGAACAACAATTTAATTTGTAAATGTAATGAAAGTAAATTAGTGCAGAAACAAACTTTTAGTGATTAAAACTATTTATAGAATATTAAATAAGAAACCTATAGTAGGTTACAGGGGCTCGCAGTTATATTTTCACATCACCAGGTATTTGTTAAAAAGAAGAAGGGAGGACACTTTTTGGGACCAAAAGTGAAAGTAGAGTTTCGGCACCCTTTTTCGCTTCGAAAACAGTTTAGTCTTTGGTCTTCCCATAAAATTAATGCAAATATTGATGTTTTTCGCTAATCGACTGGTTTCCAGTGGAATAACACTCGTTTTTAAATTCCAAGCAGTCTGGACAACTTCTTATCATACTCAATTCTGGTTTCTACGGGCTTACACATACCTGGTGATGTGAAAATATAACTGTGAGTCCCTGTGATAGTAGGTTACAGAGAACAGCAGATGTTCTGCACAATCCATTTTATATTTCTTTCTGTTAAATGTAAAACAAAGTATCCATGGCCAATGTAAAATATTTTTACTATGTGCTGGTGCATTTATATATTTTTTATTCATTAAAAAATAAATTTGTTCCTTTCCTTAAACAAATTGCAAGTCGAACACACCCCTGACAAGTATTATAATGAACTTTAACCCCTTGATAATAAAAGCTCTTTAGATAGACCAGTGTATATGTGATTGTGTGAAATTAATGACGTATTTTAGTCTTATCCATTGTAATTAAATGAATTGCACCTAGCTGGAACCAATTTTTGATTTGTATAGTGTTGTAAAGAAAACCACTTGCTTTCGCAAGTACTAGTAGTTTTTGACAATTCAGTAATTTTCTAAAGTGTCACAGTTTCCCACCAGCATAGTCACATTCTTGAAGTTCTTGTCTATCCATTTATTATGTTTCTCGGTGTTCAACTGTATTTATTAACATACTTTCGTAACATTTTGTTGCAGTCACTGTCACATGAGTCTACTTTGCTTGCATGTCGCCATTGTGTTGTGTATTAGTATTTATGTAAATTATCTGAACTTTGTGTGACCTGATCACATGACCTTGGTCACGTGTGCACTACTAACAATAGTTTGAAGATACCAAAGGGGCAAACAGAACCAGTAAATCGAAGAACACAATGACTAAAAAGAAAAAGGACAAACAACGATCTACAAAACACTACACGGACAACGAAAGATCGAGAAACACGAACCCCGGTATTTAAAAACCGAGCCGAGGTTAAAACTTATGATATGATCCGGAAGGGTAACAAGTTCCTGCTCCATTGATTGTTTTTGTAACACCAACTTTAGCAGTATTTCAGTTTTATCGTGGCGTGGATTTAAAAAAAAAAATGTTAGGTGTAAGTTGTGCTAATATATTATCATTATTAACTAGACACATATATCCGTATGTGTCTAAGTTAATAATAAAAAAATACAGACCGCAAACCTACACCTAACACATACATGTATTTATTTAGATACGATAATGTAACCCTCATTCCGCTTGTGCTCCATTTAGGGTTACGAATCGATCCCATTCAATGTATGGGAGCAGCGCCCGGAGTGATTCACACCGGGCGGTTTTTTGTCCTAATTCCGTTGTAAATTAAGTGGTTGGAAAAATTAACGGGGGTGAAAGATAAATATATTTAGGTAAACCTTGAGGTGTTAAATAATCGCTGCAGCAATCCATGGTAGATTTATATCCATCTGAAAATTTGAATGCATAAAATCTTCTTTCTGTCCGACATTTTGTTTACAAGTTGCTAGTTCACGCGCACTTGCCTCATTTTTGAGATATCCTTATTTGGATCAATTTTATAGTAAAACGTAGTAACAGTTTTCCATATTTGGCATATATGGATAGGCTCCGTCCATCGCGAGAGTCTACGTAAGGTGTTATGGCGGACAAGTAACAATTTTCAAATACGAAACCGGTCTTGAAGATAGAAACAGGGATTGTAACACTTATTTCGTATCACCATTGCTTAAAAATTGTTGGGAATAATAAGATATGACCAGATATGCAAAAAGAAAGTTGAAATATTCACGGAACGAAAATTTTAATTTGCTCCCATACGTTGAATGAGATCGATTCGTAACCCTAAATGGAGCACAAGCGAAATGAGGGTTACCTTATCGTATCTAGTATTTATTTAACCCGATTGATTGATTTATTTAGTGTTAGTTTTAGTGGTGGAAGAGGCCGGAGTACCCTGTGAGAACCACTGGCCATGGGCACGCAACTGGTAAACTTGATCACTTGCGGCTGCGAATCGAGTGCACCTTTTAGTAATTTACAAATCTGGGCGCGAACCCATACTGGTTATAGGCTTGTATGAATTTGCATTTTGGTGTTTAACGCCACTTTCAGCAATATTTCAGCTATATCATGGCGACCAGTTTTAGTGGTGGAGGAAGCCGGAGAGAACCACCGACCATGGGCAAGTAACTGGTAAACTTTATCACTTGCGGCTGCGAGTCGAGTGCACCTTTTTTTGTCCCCGACGCTTCGTCGAAGGGGACTATAGAAATGGGTGTCGTCCGTCCGTCCGTCCGTCCGTCCGTGTGCTTGGTTTCCAGATGATAACTTGTGAATGAAAAGTCAGATTGAAGCTAGGTGTGCTATGTAAGTGTATCTTATGAAGAACTAGGTCAAGTTCGATAATGACAATTTTTCGACTATTTTTACTAGAGTTATGGCCCTTTTTATACCTCAAAATTGCTAAATATTTGGTTTCCAGATGATAACTTGGGAACAAATAATCAGATTGAAACTAGGTTTGGTATGTAAGTGTATCTAATGAATATCTAGGTCAAGTTCGATAGCGATCGTTTTTTGACAAATCTTACCAGAGTTACATCCCTTTTTATACTTCGTCCGTGTGTCCAGAATTGGTTTCCAGATGATAACTTGTGAATAAATAG
>MJUT01055673.1:304535-315296 GCA_002080005.1 Gigantidas platifrons | reverse complement strand
TATCAACCCCACCTACCCATGGTATATTGATCACCTTCCCATGGTATATCGACCCCCTACCCATGCTATATCGGCCCCCTACCAATGGAATAACGACCGCCCTACCATGGTATATTACCGTAACCCCCCTACCCATGGTATTTTGACCCCCTACCTATGGTATTATGAACTCCTCTCTTTTGGTAGAAATGAGGGGGTCAATTTACCATCAGGGGATTTAAAATGCAATGACAAAAAATCGACCCCGAGGTCAAAATATCATAGGAAAATTTACCCCGGGGTCAATTTACCAAAATACCATATGACACCGGCACTGTGCAAGGGGAAATGTTGACCAAACTTTTTGTCCGAAGCTACTTTCAACAAAACGAAGTCTGGATTTATTATTTTATAATGTCTGTGCCATAAATCGTAGTTCTCCTGTTTAATATGTTTATTTTTGCGAAGGTTGGCCATTCAAAAATCGCTGAAATGCACATGAACATATACAATTTATAATTGTATCGATTCTCATTGGTATGTTTTACTTGACACCGGGTTAATATTACGAACTATCGAGCTATGTATTTATATTACAGACATGTGTAAACGTTAATACACATGGCTATGCAATTAAAAACGAAGCTTTGAACTACAATAGCTTTATTTCATTGTTGCTATATGATTTAAGGTCTGACAAATAATAAATGCATTTTGACGTTTGTCCTATATTTTCATTATCTAGCTATATATACAGTGCAGTCCAAACGGAAAACGCAAAATCCGTGATACCATCACGGACAAAATCGACAGTTCGCGGACAAACGCGGTGATTCAACGCGGACCATGATAGTGGACAAATTCTATCATTTTCATCACCATCGCGGAATCACATTGAACGTGGATCTGCCGTGATGTCGCACACAATGAACAACTACATTTTTGTGCAATGTACTTTATAAACGTACGTGTACAAAGTATGTCGATCGTATAAAGTTTACCTTAAAAAATCAATGCAAATGTTGTCATTTTTATTGCATGTGAACCTGATAAGAAATTATGCTTATCTTTGAAGTGATAAGGTCGTAAAGAAAAGTCATATCCTGTCATTAATTTCAAGTGCAGTGTTGTCTTATTTGATATTACACGAAGTATCTTAACGCTCGAGTAAGCACCACGTGGAGATTATCCTCGCCTGTCAATCAACACTAAACAGTAACACACACCTGTCTGAAATTTTTGCGGAGTTTTTATTTTCTCTTCTTTTCCCGGTCAAACGTAAATCGCCAAAATAAATTCTGTGAAATATTTATACAAAATCTGTTTAATATAAATTAATAAATGTCACCAAAGTCATGAAAAAATATGATTGCATTAATTTGTTAATAAATTCATACCTAACTTAATCCTAATAAAAACATCACAAGCATACTACATTTGTACCTTGATGACATGTAATCATTATAACCAATTATCCATATCAGCTTGGCACCTTTGATCCGGTAACAATAAAATGTCATAATTTATTTATTAATCAATAAACCATGACACGAGTTCACTTGTAATAAATAAGTTTTGTTTATTTTAACACGCCTTTAAAACATAATTACATAAATGTTTACAAAAAAAACTCATTTATTTTTTTAAAGGAGAATTTCTCCCACCCCAGATTATTTATGATGAAAAAACTGACAAATGTCACCCTGTGTTCAAATTCCCGTCGGATTGGAACATTACGCATTCTGAAAACCATTAGGCCAATACTGCAACACAAATGGATTATGTTAATAATATTATTCTGCCATATATCAGGAAACTTCACCGTACACACGTCGTTGTTTGTGTTCTTGTTTCTATCAATTTACCGACTTATTTGTGGTAAGAAATAACAAAATGAACCATAACTTCTTGTACTTTTTTACTCATACAGTGTCCAAATAGGTATCTCAAATTCAGCGTTTGGGAGAATCTATTTCCAAATAGATTTATGAAGATAAAAATTGGACAATTTCGTGAAATTGCTAATATATTACTCCAAGTGCATGCATATAAGAGAGTCATTCTGTTATCGCTTCAAATAATGTTAGGAAAGTGTGGGGCATGTTTTTATCATCAAATTGTAGAGAGACTTTACCTAAATGATGCAAATAACTGATAATCTAACCTTGACGTTGCAATTTTCAATTGTTCTAAAAATGATAACTCAAATCTAGAAAAAAAAAGTTGTATTGGTCATTGAACGGTGTTGTTTTAAGAAAAAAAACATGTTTAATGTTATGGTTTCGATTTGACATGAAATTTATATGTGTTATAATAAAAGAAAAGTTTAATGTTTTGGTAAATTAATTATAAAGCAAACCCTTAATTGGAAATATATTTTTTTTTCAGTTTTCGTTGAAACATTTTCAAGTTTATATGGTTTCCAATGCACAAATTCATGTTTTGCAAAATAATGACTCGTCAGTTTCATTCGATGTTTTTCGTCGTAAGGGTAGATCAAAAATATTTTAATTTCTCATAGATCTAATTATATAAAAACTGTGTTCATAAATGTCAGATTTTTATTTAAATTTATTTTTCAAGAGGCTAGATGCAGATGAGAAACTACAGTATGTTCAACTACCTTATATTCCTTATCGTATGCTATCAGGTAATATAAAACAAAGTTATGTTTAAAATATTTTTGTGTACCAATTTATTTTGTACTCTTTGAAATTTCATTAACCTTTATATCACCCAAGCCGAGCCCCAAGCCATCGGATGTTCAATTACTGTCAACTCGGCATGTGACTAAAGTTCACATGTTACAAAAGTTTCTAGATCCCCACAAGTACGCTTTGATCGATGATATATTACCAACAGGTAGAATCCTTTCTAGATTCTCATTCACGTGAAAAAACTCACACTATTTAATAAATAAACATCAATTTAAAAGTTAGTAATAATAGAATCATACAAAATTCTAATATACACATTTTTATGGGCGCAATTTCTCACTGAGAAAGCCGCCGTCAAACAATATATAAGACTAAGACTGTGTACATGACATTGGGAAATATTTATCCACTTTTATTAAAGGTAAAATGACACGTGGCTTGCTGTTTAAACTATGAAAAAGGCTTGCAAGGTGATTAACGACATGCAAATACGAAAACGAAAAAGCACGTTTAGATAAAAATTTACATCGATTTTTTTTTCTTTTCAATCCTTCTCGGTTTGTTTTTAAATCAATTCCTCAGCCTCAGGTAACTGTGTATTTGACCTTTTAGTGACCGAGTTCAATGTGTGCACTATTTAAAAATAGACACACCCGTACATAGATAAACAAAAATACAGGTGATTATCAACAAGAAAAAATAACACCTATGTAAACCAATCGAAATGTTGGGTTTACATAATATGCAAAACAAGATGCGTGCTCCTATATCCTATACATAAAATGTAGGCCATCCCTGAAAAAAGCCGTATCAAATGATCAACTGCATAAATAAATTTCAATGTGCATATTAAGATTACGAAGCATCATCAAAGATTAAACGATTGCAGGTACAATCACGTGTAGTATTCATTATGAATGAACATGTCAATAATTACAATCCGTGATGGCCTCGTGAAGACATCGCGTTCTGTCCATCATGTCCTTGTTGTTTCGCGGACCGTCCACGTATACACACGGACTTCTCGATAATTCCACGTTGCGATAATCCTTGAAAAGACACGGACTTTGCGTTTTCCGTTTGGGCTTGCACTGTTGTTGGACCTTTGAGCTAATTGGCAGAAACATGTACATCTTTCTTCTGTTGAAGATTGCACATATACATGTATGAGTTATTACAATTTGTGTGGTATTAGATCACATCACAGTAATATTTGAAAAGGGAAAAAAGGGGAAGTACTAATAAAAGATCACAGGTATACAAGACCCCTATACTAGTCTATAGACAAGAGAGACAGAAATAAATATCTGACATTGAATGGATGTCCTTTAGGTAATTATGAATAAAAAGAACAGAACAAATCAGATCAAACAGTTTTATAATTATTTAATATATTTGGGCATTGTAACTTCAGAGAGGTCCAAAACAATGTTTCGATTAATCGCAATTAACTTCTCCCAGAAGTCTCCCCACTTCTCTCTGTTTTCTTCCACTTCTCAGTGTGAGCTATCTGTAACAGAAGTTACTTCTCCCTCTAATATGAAAGCAGTGTGAGCCCTGGAGACACGTTTTTATGGCATTTATTTTAAGGGTTAGGGGGTAAGGGTTATGGTGTTTAACGCCACTTTCAACAATATTTCAGTTATATCATGGTGGTCAGTTTTATATGTGGGGGAAACCAGAGTACCCAGATAAAACCAAAGACCTATAGCAACTCACTGACAAACTTTATCACATAATGCTGTAACAAGTACACCCCACCTTTTAATTTTGTAGCGTTATAGTTGCTATAAAAGTATACTCTGATATTTCATAATGTTAAAATATGCACAAATTATATAAAAACAAATATACAGATATCATCCTAGCTAGAGCGAGTATCAGTTTACAGGTGAAAAGGTAAATAACTCATATGAAAACCTAGAAAGCATCAGAGATCCAACAGCCGAGTTGCAGGTCTTGTTTTATAAATTAGTAAGAAACTAAAGAAAAAATAAGTTAACTTGGCTATGAAAAAAACTTCCGGTAGGGAATGGGGATGACCCGGGCCTCAACTCTTGGGGGCATTTAATTTGTCTATTCACCCTGATCATAAATATACATGGTTTAGGGGTGGGGATCTCAACCATTAAACAGTTCATTTCAGGTAGGGGGTGGGGTATGACACCCCAGGACCTGAGCTATAGGGCATTTAATTTGCCTAGTCACCTTGATCATAAATATATGTGGTTTAGGGGTGGGGATCTCAACCATTAAAAAGTTCACTTCAAGTAGGGGGTGGGGTATGACCTTGGGGCCAGAGCTATAATGCATTTAATTTTCCTAGTCACCCTGATCATAAATATATATGGCTTAGGGTGGGGATCTCGGTCACATTTTTTATACAGATTCCCCAGCGGGGTGGGGCTGAGCCCCGGGGATAAAAAATGTTGAATGCAAAACTTCACATTAGTATCTCCACCCATACCAAATATTAATTTTCTATCTTTTGTAGTTTCAGGTAAATGTGTAATTCTCAAAGGATGTACTTTTTTCTATAAAAAATCATGATTTTACAAGAAAAAAACAATAGATTAATCTGAATTTCGAACTCGCTCTAATTAATAGTGTAATAATGCTTCCTAAGAAAAATTATGGTAATCGGCCAAAAACTAAGAGCGCTATCGCGTTAACGAAGATAGTCTAACATGCGCCCGCCCATCTGCCCGCCCGACCTTTCGTCAAAACATAGACCGACTGCAACTTAGTTGCAACTCGGCTAAAAAACGTATAATGTTTAATAAAATCAGAAATGTGCAAATCTGTAAATCTTGTCATGGGGTAATGTCTTGTCTTCAGAAATATATTTTGTTTAGTCCTATTGTAACACAACTTCACAGGAATGATCCATAGGATGTGAAGATGTGCATTTAAGGTTTGACATTTTCAAAATAGCCACCGTTGCCATGGTAAACATGAAATTAAAAAAATATTTGTTTGACCTCATTGCAATATTATAATCTTCACAAGAATGATCCTTGGGGTGTGTAATTGTGCAATTAAGGTTTGAAATTTCCAAAATGGTAACCATTGTCATAGAAACTATGAAAGTTTATTTCTTTTGATCCGATTGTAATCAAACTTTACAGCACTGATCTGGGATATGCAGATGTGAATTTCTTTTTTTTTTACATTGAATTATGAATTTCTAAACATTGAATATCAAGTGGACTATGGGTTCCCACTAGCTGAGTGTGCTTGGGTGACTTTGCAGTCGGAAGACTATGTAAACTTTTCAGTAACACTTACCAGGAAACATTAGCACCTTTTTTGTTTCCAAGGCAACTGTGGCAAAGTTTGTCCAACCGATTCCAATTTTTTTGGCTTATCTCGTTCCACTGGATGTGGATGTTGTTCATATGAAGCTTCATCAATTTCTGTTCGGCGAGTAACCTGCTATGATCATTTTTGTGTTTTTAATTTTTTTTATAGCATTTTGGCCATTTCCATTTTCAACCCTTAAAAGCACAACTTCACATGGCATATGATATTCCTACAAGGTTTCATAAAGTTTGATCAAGGAATCTCCCAGAAATCGAGCGGACAAAAATGTGTGGAAGAATAATAATAATAAGAAGAATAATAATGGTGAAAAAGAAACGTAGAATAGCAATACGTCACCCGACAGCACTCGGGGAGACGTAATACGAAAGGGAGCAAAAACAATAAGTCTCCAAACAACGTTTGGGAGACGTAATAATCGACGACAGTAAAACAAAACTACAAAAATAAGAACAACTGTTTCTTTGAATTAATTTCTTTCTTTTGGCTTCTTTTAAGGGAGGCAATCATTTTAGGTACGCTAGGCAAGATTTTATCGGTGAACAGGTTTTCGGTCGCTTAGGGTTATAAGGATATTTCGTCCTATATTAATTGACATTGCAATAAGGAAAAACTCACCAGGAAACAGTTTCGCCTCTTGGTCCTTTGTGCATCTGCAAGCACTTCTATGAGATGTAAGAACTGGCTTGTGCTGCTTAAGAAATGAATTTAGTTCATGTACCTTACTGTCAAAATAAACCCAAACAACCTGGGTGCCAATTTTATAACAGAGTAAATAAAGACGTAAAAAATGATTTTCTTCTTTTGACAGTGGGTTATCTGAAAATAAAAGACAATTTTATTAATCAAATTTTGTTTTAATGATTATTTCATAAATTAATCTTTCATGCAAAAATTTAATCATATGCTAACATAAAAAGTATCAAAATTATTCACATTGTCATTACCTATATCGTTTCAACAATGATCATCGCCACGATATAACTGAAATATTGTTGAAAGTGGCTTTAAATCCAATAAACAAAACCAACACTGATCAGATTTGTCACGGACCAATGCGGAATACGTTCTCACTCCAAATCGGGACGTCCCAAAGAGGAATCTATATTTGAGACATCGTGATTTGTGAATACGGACGTATTCCTGTTTGGACCTTTACATAATTGTTTATTATGAGCAGGTGACACCTGAGAAGCAAGCGATAGATTAGCTAGTCACAGCGTCATAAGACTCTTGTTTATACCGAAATATAATATACAGGTATACAGACCCTGGATCGTATAAGTTTACACTATGCACGAAACGCAAACGAACGAAAAACGCAAACGAAACGAACGGAAAACGAACGAACGCTTCACACGAACGACACGAAAAACGCACGATATACGAAACGAACGCACGATACATGAAACAAACGCACGATACACGAAAAGAACGCACGACACACGAAGCGAACGCACGATATACGAAACAAACAAACGATACACGAAACGAACGCACGATACACGAATAGTATCGTGTTATTATTTGAATGACCTTTGTGCAAATTGATGTGATTAACTTCTGTAATCTTATATTTTATAAGCAAGTTATTTATATAAATGATAAATTAGTCGGTAAAGTAATAGGATAATACAATTTATATTAAATAGTTTATATTACCAATGTGTTTAATAATTATATTTATGATTAAATTTTAAATCTCATATATTTGACTTCCAAATATGACTTTCTATTTATATAATTAAACAAAAATTATATTTATTTAATTATACAGAATTTATATTTATATAATTATACAGAATTAATATTTATAATTATTCGGATTCTGAATTGACAATTCCAACCAGAATGGTATCAGTTATTTTCTCGGTTAAGCTGTCCGAGAGGCGTGTGGCTTCAAAAGGTCATATAATTCTTAATTAGAATGAAATTACAAATGTAAGAGTTGACATTTCACACCTGCAGTGCATGTATTTCCCAGGTGAAACTGCCAGAGGCGTTTGTTTACATACATGTAGATGATTTCTTGTTTATTTGTCCTAGAGTAAATTATAGAAAAAATGCATTTATTAAATAAGTTTTTCCCTTATTGTACAAAATTACTGGTACATGTAAATAAAGGAAATACATGTTTGTATATGTAAAATTTTGTTTACACTTTAATTAAATTATTTTTAATAATAGTAAGATTGAAATAGTAGTAATTATTTTAAGCTGGAAATCGCCGCGTGGGTTCGTTTCGTGTATCGTGTATCGTTCTTTTCGTGTATCTTTCGTTTCGTGTATCGTTCGTTCGTATTTTGTTTCGTGTATTAGTTTGATTCAACTGGCGAACGATACACGATGCGAAAGAATAAATTACACGCACGAAACGCAAACGAACGGAAAACGAAAAACGAACGAACGATACACGCAAACGAAACGAACGAAAAACACAAACGATACGAAATATCTGTTAAGTTAAACGATCCAGGGTCTGTATCTATTGTATAAAAACTGAATGGAACGTGCAAATATTTTTGTTTTAAAAATTCTGTTAATCGTGTAGCACACACATAAAAAACCCACACAGCCATGCCTTGTAAGACTTTTCATAATATTGCAATAAATCAGTTTTCATTTCGATGCGAAATAGGAATAATAAAATACTGTAGGTATTTAAAACTAGAGGCTCAGTGGGCTCACCTTTCATTCTGTTCTCAAAAAACTTTATACCGAACCTTCCATATATATGTGCTTCCTACCAAATTTCTGTTCATTTGGCTACTCGGTTTCAGAGGAGAAGACTTTTTAGAAATAACCAGAAACTAGAAAAGAAGAATGCCCCCGCATTTGATAATTATGGACAAAGTTGTTTTGTTAGGAGTGATTTTTTGAAAATGAAGTGTGTCTGTGAGACAAAAATGATGCCGCCGCCTGACCACAAAAAATTATAAACAAGTCAAAAACTGTAGAAGGAGTCATACAAACCATGTTTCCATTATGTAGCTAGTAAGAAGGAAATGAAGTCCAACTACCTGTCATTTTGTGAATATTTGACAAAAATCCCCCCTCCCGACTTCTGATCACGGGAGCGTAAAAAGTCTAACTACCTGTCATTATCAAATATTTGATGGAAATCAAAATCCTGTGGATATGCACACCTCCATTCTGTGTATAAACATCATACAAAATATTAAAGCTGTAGCTCGAAAACTGTAAGAGGAGATAGCCGGACATACCATGTATCTATATCAGTACTAACGAAAAAAATGACCAAGTCCAACTACCTGTCATTTTGAGAATATTTGATGAAAATAAATATTATGTGGTCATGCACACCTCCATTATGTGTATAAACATCCTGCAAAATATTAAAGCTGTAGCCCCAAAACTGTAGGAGGAGATAGCGGGACAAACCATGTATTTATATCCAAACGGACGAACAAAAAGACTAAGTCCAACTATCTGTCACTTTGAGAATATTTGATGAAAATCAATATCATGTGGACAAATACACCTCCATGATGTGTATAAACATCCTACAAAATATTAAAGCTGTAACTCCAAAGTTGTAGGAGGAGATAGCCGGGACAAACCATGTATCTATATCTGGACGGCCAAACGGACGAGCGGACAAACGGACGGACAAGGGTAAATTAATATGCCCCGACTTTTAGTTGCGGAGGCATAAAAAGAATTGCCTATGATGGCCATGTTTGCCCACAGATCAGGACGAAATGAGCATTCTTTATAGAGGACCTTCTATAAATGCTTCCTACCAGTTTTGGTTCCTTTGGCCAAACGTTTCAGAGGAGAATATTTTATTAGAAATCGACCAATCAGAAACAAGAACTGCCTGTGGCGCCATATTTGTCAACGGATCAAGACAAAAAATTAGCAATCTTTATAGAGGATCTTTCATAGATGCTCCCTACCATTTGGCTCAGCAGTTTCAAGGGAGAAGTTTTTTAAGAAATAACCAGCAAAAATAATTGCCTATGATGGCCATGTTTGTTAACAGATCAGGACGAAATGTGAAATTTTATTGAGGACCTCCCATATATGCTTCCTACCAAGTTTAGGTTCATTTGGCAAAGCAGTTTCATAGTAGAAGATTTTTTTTAGAAATTAACCAATCAGAAAAAAGGCTGTGGCGGCCATGTTTGGTAACGTATCTGGCTGATATGAGCAATCTGCATAGAGGACCTTCCATAGATGTTTCCTAGCATGTTTCGGTTCATTTGGCCAAGCGGTTTCAGAGGAGAAGTTTTTTCAGAAATCGACCAATCAGAAACAAGAATTGTCTGCAGCGGCCATGTTTGATAACGAATCGGGACGATATGAGCAATTTTCATAGAGGACATTCCATAGATGCTTCCTACCAAGATTCAGTTCATTTGGACTAGCGGTTTCAGAGAAGAAGAATAACAAAAATTACCAATCAGAAACAGGAATTGCCTGCGGCAGCCATGTTTGTTAACGGATTGAGACGGAATGTGCAATGTTTTAGAGAACCTTCCATAGATGCTTCCTACCAAGTTTCGGTGCATTTGGCCAAGCGGTTTCTGAGAAGAATATTTTTTAAATTGACCAATCAGATAAAAAAATATGCCTGGGGGCGGGTGGCGGCCATGTCTGTTGACGCATTGGGACGAAATGTGCAATCTTTATAGAGGACCATCCATAGATGCTTCCTACCAAGTTTCAGTTCATTTGGCTAAGTGGTTTCAGGGAAGATTAAAATGTGAAAAGTTAATGGACGACGGACGGCAAGTGATGGAAAAAGCTCACATTGCCTTTGGCAAGGTGAGCTAAAAAA
>MJUT01055673.1:283100-293522 GCA_002080005.1 Gigantidas platifrons | reverse complement strand
TCATGCCTGCTGACACTTCTGCACTTAGCAGCATTATATACCCTTTAAACTGAAGAGTAAAAACAGGGGAGATGATTCAAAATCAGGTACAGTGATTTTTTTCTGATTTTTCAAAAATATTATCTTTCTTTAATCAAATAACACACGTCTATAATTCTCCTGATTTGTTAACATATATTCCAGGTTTGGTATGATGGATGAATTGTTGAAATCTAATGTCGGGACGTTCTTCAAGATGTCTATGAAGTAGACATGTTTTGGGATATTTCTCATAGGCCTAATAGTATCCAAGATATAAGAGCAATATCTTTGTTATTAAGCCATTGATTTTGCTGATATGTGGAGAATAGTCAGATGAAAAATGGAACTTCCATTTTGTAGACTTATTTTTTCAACCTGGCATCATGGATAGCAAATATAGACATACAATTATATCTGAAAATCACTTATTTTTTAAGGCTTCAACCACAGTATTTAAGAATACAGACATATCGTATATGATATTGACAAATTTGAATTTGTTTTAATTTTTTTTGGACTACATATTCAATGAGGTTTTTGCTGGCAAAGTTTTGAGAAAATATGTGATATAGTCCAGAACACCCATCATGACCCTTATAGAGAATGGTCTTAAAGCAAAAGTTTATATGAACCCCTTTATCAATGCTGTAAAGTTACCAATTGCAGTATACTTTCTTTTTTGTGTTCAGTGAGTTAAGATGAGAGGTGATTGCTTGTTTTGTTGATATTGTAGGAATTGATGACCATTACTGTTTAGACTTTCTTTTTTTTGTTCAGTGAGTTAAGATGAGAGGTGATTGTTTGTTATGTTTATATTGGTGGAATTGATGACCATTTAAACTTTCTTTTTCGTGTTCAGTGAGTTAATATGAAATGTGATTGTTTGCTATGTTGATATTGGTGGAATTGATGACCATTACTGTTTAGACTTTCTTTTGTGTGTTCAGTGAGTTAAGATGAGAGGTGATTGTTTGTTATGTTTATATTGATGGAATTCATGACCATTACTGTTTAGACTTTCTTTTTTTTTGTTCAGTGAGTTAAGATGAGAGGTGATTGTTTGTTATGTTTATATTGGTGGAATTGATGCCCATTTAAACTTTCTTTTTCGTGTTCAGTGAGTTAATATGAAATGTGATTGTTTGTTATGTTGATATTGGTGGAATTGATGACCATTACTGTTTAACTTTCTTTTTTTTGTTCAGTGAGTTAAGATGAGAGGTGATTGTTTGTTTTGTAGTTATTGGTGGAACTGATGACCATTACTGCTTACCTGTTAGAACACACGTTTGCGAGATGTAATTTACCTTTATAAGTCATGACTTACCTTTACGTGTTAGAACAGAAGTTTTCGTGATGTAATTGACCTTTATACTTCAGAAATGACCTTTACTTGTTAGCACAAATGTTTAAGTAATGTAATTGACCTCTATAGGTCACAACTGACCTTTATCTATTAGAACAGACATTTACGTGATGTAATTGACCTCTATGTTAGAACTTACCTTAACCTGTTGGAAGACATCTACATGATGTCATCGACCTTTATGTCAGAACTTATCTTTACATGTTAGAACCGACGCTTACGTGTTGTAATTGACCTCTATATGTCAGAACTGACCTTTACTCGTTAGAACAGACGATTACGTGATGTAACTAACCTCTATATGTCAGAACTGACCTCTACCCGTTAGATCAGACAGTTACGTGATGTAATTGATCATTATATGTCAGAAATGACATTTACCCGTTAGGACAGACATCTATGTGATGTAATTGACCTCTATATGTCAGAACTGAACTTTACCTGTTAGAACAGACGCTTATGTGATGTAATTGACCTTTATATGTCAGAACTTACTTTTACCAGTTAGAACCTTTAGATGCTTAATCTCACCCATAGAACTTTGAATTGCCCTTTATGTATTATAATCGACCGTTAAATCTGAGAACTGATCATTAAATGCCAGAACAGACATGTGGATTCTTGAACTGACGTTTGTGTGCTGTAATTTAAACCTTAACGTGACCTTTTAAATGACATTTACGAATTAGATACATTGTCCCCTCCAGGTAGGTTAAAATATATAAGTAGTCATATCCTTAGCCAATATTTCAGTGTCATCCTTTGATCATTTCCTTTTTTCAAGCAGTGAAATTCACTACCCTATAAATAATCTTCACCAATTTTTGAATTCAGCTTAAATATACCAAGGTCTGAATAATCTATGAATTTGATGACCATAGGTAAAAGGTAAAGGTCACTGTCAACCATGAATGTAGAAGCAATGTTACAAAGGTCACATTGTTACGATTTTGAAGCAGGATTTTTAGGATATTGGCCAATGGGCACACTCGATAATGAACCAAATTATTAATTGAGTAATCGAAATAAATGGGACATTTCTGTTCCACACAAATCACATTAATCATATCAATAAGCATGGAAACTTGGATTTTATTCATTCATTTATAAATTGTTGATGAATCTTTGAATTATACCTGGTCTTAAAATTAACTGTTTTCATAAAGTGTGTCTCCTCTATGGGAAATGGACCATGAATATGGGGACATATCCGTAAAGTCAAGATAAATATGAGCTGCACAGATGATAATAACACTATATACCATATATCATTGACATAGGTAGTTCTAGTTACACCATTTTGAAAAAAAACCTCTTAACAAGCCTATTTAGTCTTCCTTGCCAATTTGATTTACCTTCAAAAACATCCTGCACATTCTAATTATACGCCCGTCTCGAGACGGGCCGTATTGATTGGGTATGGCGGCTGGGCTTCCACACATGTTTCCGCACGATAACTTTAGTTCTGTATATCGGATCTTTGCCAAACTTGGCCACATGATTTCACTATGAAAGGGGAAGAACCCTATTTATTTTGGGGTCATTAGATCAAAGGTCACCATTACTATAAATATAATTGTTGAGAACAGGTCAGTTTCCGCACGATAACTTTAGTTCTGTACATTGGATCTTTACCAAACTTGGCCACATAATTCCCGTGTAAAAGGGGAAGAGCCCTATTTATTTTGGAGTCATTGGGTCAAAAGTCAAGGTCACCGTTACTATAAATAAAATTTTTGACAGCAGCATAGTTTCCACACGATAATTTTAGTTATGTATATTGGATCTTTACCAAACTTGGCCACATTGGTCCCTGCAGAAGGGAAATAACCCTATTTATTTTGGGTTCATTAGGTCAAAGGTCAAGGTCACCGTTACTATAAATAGCATTTTTGACAACAGGGTCGTTTCCACATGATAACTTTGGTTCTGTATATTGGATCTTTACCAAACTTGGCCACATGATTTCCCTGTGGAAGGGGAAGAACCCCATTTATTTTGGGTTCGTTACCATTATATCGTTTGATAATTTATATAGACGGACGTATTTTGTGATGCACATATTTCTTGTTTTTAATATGGAATAACTATTCCAGTGTTACAAACTAGAACAATATGAGATTACCCAAAAGCAGAAAAAATGATACAATGATCTAAATAGAAAAATGCAGTATTTTTTAAAAAAAAAATCAAGTGGTCCATAAGGTTGATTTTAGCAAACTGAGGACCGAAAATTTCTAACCCTGACTGATTTTTTCTCTCACAAATATGCAATGCTGAAATACTGTTCAGTCCTTGTCAAACTAGCACATCAATTAATTAATTCATTCATTCAGAATTTCTTGTCTGATCTTATCAATTTATATCTCTCTCCTTGCTTCCACATCATCGTCCAGGTATTTGTTTTGCTTATTCATTCTAGAGAAGAAGCTGGTAACGTGTTGCACAGATAATATTTCATCATCAGAAAACCTCCCTGTACCATCATAATTTTTTACATGCAACATGCTTTCAGATACATGGAAAGGGTCTTCTTTCCTACTAGTTTTGAGGTCAATATTAAATTTGTCAACCAAGAAATAGCTTTGGTTCTTGTTAAACCTCTTGTATTTCCTTTCTGTCTTAAGGGCCCAACCAATTGTCATGTTATTCGTTCACCAGCTGATTCTTTAGTCTCAGTTGACAAATTCAGCACACCTCTCAGGAAGGCAGATTCTGATAATTTTTCAAAGTACTTTTTCTTAGTAATATCTGAATTGGCACTGGATTTAAATTCCATTTCAAAATGGCATTTTCCAACAAATTGATGGTGCAGAAGTTCTTTTTCATTTGCAAAATCGTCAGTACAGCCATCATTTGTGCATTGTATAGGCATATTTTGTCCATCTGAACATTGTTTCTAGGCAACTGATGGAACTGGATGTCCTCTGGTCCCTTCAAAACTGTAAGCTCTGTAGCTTCTATAGTAGGAAGTTGGTCTTGTTTAATCAACAAGCCTTGAAAAGTTACATAAATACACATATCAGTTACATTATACGGTGGGAATTACCAGTGATTTATTGCATGGAACATAAGCTTTGCATAAATATTAAAACATACAATTGGAAAATTTAGGCCATACTAAAAAATATCTTGGTTGGGTGTTGCCTACTGACCACTATGGGTTAAGGGTCCGTAGGCATTTTTTTCTTTTTTGATATATCAGTTGACATTGTGAAACATGTACAGCATGCTGTATTGCATATAATAACATTTATTTTCAACTGTACAGAAACTAACAAAAAAAAATCGTGTCTTGAAAATAATTTGAGTAGGCACCATTTCAGCTAGGTAGATAAGCAACACCCAACAATCATTTTTTAAATATTTGCCCTTACCTTTATTACAATTAATGGTTTCACCATTTGTCTTTTCACAACATATATTGAGACAACTTTGGTGGGATATGATATAAAGCTAGTCAAGAAAAAACAAGATGTTGCACGCTACGTCGTGCTAAGAATACCCACACTCGTTCATTTGTAAGTGGCACAGCAAACAAGAAGTAGATGTGCGGTAAACCTGTAGAGGGGAGACACGGTACAATTGACCATGCCATGGCCATATATCAAAAATAAAATAATTTCTTCCAGTAGAAGCTGAGATATCTGTTACGAAAGTTTTTATTACGGCAAACATGAAATTTTGAAGTAGATGTGTGGTAAACCTTGAAAGGGGAGACACGGTACAAGTCACCATACCAAAGTCATATATCAAATATAAAATCATTTCTTCCAGTAGAAGCTGAGATATCTGTTACGAAAGTGTGAACGGAGGGACGGACGGACAGGGTGATTACAACAAGATGTTGCACGCTACGTCGTGCTAAGAATACCCCCACTCGTTCATTTGTAAGTCGCACGGTAAGCAGGAAGTAGATGTGCGGTAAAGCTTGAAAGGGGAGACACGGTACAAGTCACCATACCAAAGTCATATATCAAATATAAAATGATTTCTTCCGGTAGAAGCTGAGATATCTGTTACGAAAGTGTGAATGGACGGAAGGACGGACGGACAAGGTGATTGCAATATAGCCCCCCTCTACGAGTGGGGGTAATTGAATTTTTCAGAAGTTAATAATCTGTTTGCTATTTCTGTCCTCCAAAGCGATTTTCTGTTGGGAAAAATATGATTTGAAAAGCTTGAAATCTTTGAGATACATGTATGTCTAACAATTTACAATATCATACTAAATAACATATACATTGTAGTCTGACATGTTGTTTTTTGGGGGGTTTTGTTTGGTGGATTTCAGTTGGTTGAGCTTTTGTGTTTATCTGTTTTGGACATTCCCCATTTTTAGCTCACCTGACCCGAAGGGTCATATGAGATATTGCTATAACTTGGCGTCCGTCGTCCGTCCGTCCGTAAACATTTCAATCTTCTTCTAGAGAACCACTGAAGCAAATGGGACCAAACGTGACAGGAATGTTCATTTGCATGGTCTAACCAGGAGTTGTTACTTTCGCTACGATCGGTTATCAAACATGGCTGCCAGGGGCTATAAAAGCCTCTGATTGGCTGAAATGTTTAATGATCTTCCTCTCCGATACTACATGGAGGATGGAATGGAAAATTGTCATGAATGATCATTGCAAGCTGCTAACCAAGTGTTGTTACTTTTTGGACCGATTGAACATCCAAGATGGCCGCCAGCGGGGGATATAATTTAACATAGCGACCCTTTGGGAAATATGTAAAACAAACTTCTTCTCAAGAACCACTGGATGGATTGGAACCATACTTGGCAGAAATGTTCCTGACAAGGTTCTTATCAATTGTTGTTACTTTTTGTTCCAATTGGTTATACAATATGGCTGCCAGGGGCCATAATAGCCTCTGATTGGCTGACCTTTCAAAGATCTTCTTCTCCGATACTACATGGAGGATGGAATTGAAAATTGTCATGAATGATCATTGCAAGCTGCTAACCAAGTGTTGTTACTTTTTGGACCGATTGAAAATCCAAGATGTCCACCAGCGGGACTGCTGTTACTAAAAATAGAAATTGCTTCAATTGTCCATTGCTGCATTAGTATAAACCAAAATGAGCTCAAATTTTAACTGCAGCTACATGGCAAGAAGTAGTTTAACATATATTCCGGGTTTTTCTGTGAAATTATTTTTTCAGCCGATTTATACCGATTATGCAAATTAGGCATATTTTGATAAAAGATCACATTTAAATCTTCTCCTTTGAAACCGCTGAACCAAATTAAAGCAAATTTGGCTGGGATGGTCCTTGTGTGATCCCCTTTCAATATGTATCCGATAGCCCACCCTCCATTCAAAATGGCTGCTGTTACTAAAACTAGAAATTTCTTTAGTTCTTAATTTCTGCTTTATTACAAATCAAAATGAACTGAAATTTTAACTGCAGCTACATGGCAATGAGTAGTTTAACATATATTCTGGGTTTTTTCTGTGAGATTTTTTCAGCCAATTTATTCCGTTTAGGAATATTATGAGATAAAAATCACAGCAAAATCTATCATTTTTAGATGTCGAATTGAAAACCAGGTGAGCGATTACAGGCTTCTGGGAGCCTCTAGTTTCTTTGTGTCATTGGTCATTTACTAAAAATTAAAAAAGACATTTTCATAATAGTCATCCCCAAAATTAGCTACAATTAAAGTTGCAAACAACAAATTTATGAGAGAGTTGAAATTATTGTAGGGACGGTCAACTATTTCTAGATTTTGGTAAATGCTTTTGAGAGAATATATTTACAGAGAATGTTCATAATAGAACTTTATCAAAATATTATCAAAACACATCTTTCATATATATTTGGCAATACTTATTAAGAATTGACAGACAGACAGACTGTGTGATTCTTACACAGCCTCTATTATGTTTGAGGGTGGTATAATTACCTAAGCATTATGTGTAGAAAAGATGGAGTCACAGTCTGTTAGTAAAATCCTCCAGATTGACACTTTCCAAGAAAATAAAATATATGGTACTTGTATTTATTTATGTTGAACTGAATGATTACAAATTTTCTGTGTACCTGAACAAACATGTATTACTGATATAGGCCATTTAAGTAAACCATATGCTTGAAATTGTCCATTGAGTACTAAATAATTGGAACAAATATAGATCAACAACTAGACAAATACAAAAAAACAGGCCTAATACGGACAGGCTCATTATAGATATATACTGCTATTAATCAACAGAATAAGGTAAAGTAAAATAGCATCTCTTTATTTGGTGATAAATTCTCAACAGTATTATGACACTAATCAATTCACAAATGTTTATTAACAAAGAGTAATAATGAAGGTAGGGTAAATAGATAACAAATCAAATGACATACAATGATTTTAAAATAATGCATTCGTCATTCTTCACAATTGTGTCCCAGCTAGCCTAAAATAGAGGGACGTTGTGCCTCTCTGCCCTTCAGAAGAGCATGGAAAATATCTTCAGTCATAACTGTCCTAAACATTTTTAAGAAACCTCTGTACAAAATGTACATGTATTTCACTTAACTCTCATTGAAATGCTTTCTTAATCTTGAACCAAGAAATAGAACTTTAAAAAAATGACAACATCTTCTTGCAATCACCTTGTCCGTCCGTCCGTTCACACTTTCGTAACAGATATCTCAGTTTCTACTGGAAGAAATGATTTTATATTTGATATACAACTATATGGCGTTAAAAGTGTGCTCTTTTGATTCTTGTGAAGCACACTAAAGTGCCCTCTTTTCCATGATTGATCCCTCTGCCTTAATTTTTTAAGTCCGATGTATAAATAAAAAGAACAATACATTCAAATGCCAACATCTTTTACATTGAAATAATTTTTTGTTTATTTTGCATTACTGATTAATAAGTGTTCTCAAATATCCATTTCGAACCAATTACTATATCCATTCTACAACTTACTGTAGTTGGTAAGAAGAGGAAGTTTTAAAGCTATCAGGAAATCTTGGGACCAGGACATCTCGGTACTGAACATATGCGACATTTCGGTACTCGGTTCTGGACATTTCGGTACTGAATAATAATAATTTGATTGAATTTAAAAACTTTTTTTATATTTTTTTTACATTTAGAAATTGTTCATGCAAATTTGTATGTGATTTTTTAATCATCATAAACAAAATATAATCAAACGTTTATGTTAATAGAAATTACAGAAGAATCGTTAGGGTGACAAACTTTCCTACATCGGGGATATCAGATAATCTGAGGCAAAGGTCAAATTAATGAAAATAAAAATCAATACAAAAACAACGATCTCCGGGATCGATCTACACTGGAACTATCAAAAACACATATCCATCCACTTTTGGGTCATATATTAAGGAACTACATTTTTTTTGTACTACATGTAGTACCAAAGAATTGACAATTAATAAGTACCAAACAATTGTGGTCAGTACCGAATTGTCTCATCTAAGTCCCGAACTGTCCAGTATCGAGATGTCCAAGTCAGTACCAAACTGTCCAGGTACCGAGATGTCTAGGATTCGTTTTAGATTGTGCACCGCTTCCTTATAAGGAGAAGCAAAAATGAGTTATGGAGACGACAATTTGATTCTAAAGGGAGGGGGGGTGGCAAATTTTCAAAGGCCAGAATTTTTTTCAGGCAATATTATTTATTTTGAAGTTAAGAGAGGATAAAATTTCTTTTTTTTATAATATACAGTGATTGAATTTGAAAAGTCCGAATATTTAATATATTTTGAGTCTTGATTATGCCAAGATATCTATTTTCAAATTTTCGGTGTGTTTATATGGGGTTCATTTTTTCAATCACCATTGATACCGAGTAAACTGTTAAATGCCATAATTCACTAGTTCAATTTACTTACGTAAGCTTACTGGCAGTGTCATCCCTGCTATTCTAATGAGATGGAGGACATCAGAATCTTTTAAACCTCGATTATCCAGCTTTCTGTTCTTACTACGTCTTGGTGCAACTTTAGCATCTTGGTCTTTGTTTATGGTGTGATCAACATCTGGGTGGGAACTGACAAGTGAAGGGATTTGACAAAGTGTACGGCGAGCACGCACTGAACTCTTATTAAGGAATTCATTTTTTTGTCCAGAGTAAATACTAAAACTTTGTGCTAAATTAATACATGGATTCAAGCCAACTTCTGTCAAAACGATAAAGACATCTTCAGAGCAAAAAACTCCCTTTAAATGCTGAAACTTCATCTGTGCATTCAAATTCAATGTCCCGAAAGCTACAAGTCACCATTGAACCATCTGATACCCACTACATTACCAAAAAATCAAATCAAATCACTTTATGAGAATTTTCTCCAGGATTCATGCCTGCTGACACTTCTGCACTTAGCAGCATTATATACCCTTTAAACTGAAGAGTAAAAACAGGGGAGATGATTCAAAATCAGGTACAGTGATTTTTTTCTGATTTTTGTAAAAGATTATCTTTCTTTAATCAAATTACACACGTCTATAATTCTCCTGATCTGTTAACATATATTCAAGGTTTGGTATGATGGATGAATTGTTGAAATCTAATGTCGGGACGTTCTTCAAGATGTCTATGAAGTAGACATGTTTTGGGATATTTCTCATAGGCCTAATAGTACCCAAGATATAATAGCAATATCTTTGTTATTGAGCCATTGATTTTGCTGATATGTGGAGAATAGTCAGATGAAAAATGGACTTATTTTTTCAACCTGGCATCATGGATAAAAAATATAGACATACAATTATGTCTGAAAATCACTTATTTTTTAAGGCTTCAACCACAGTATTTAATAATACAGACATATCGTATATGATATTGACAAATTTGAATTTTTTTAAGTTTTTTTGGACTACACATTCAATGAGGTTTTTGTTGGCAAAGTTTTGAGAAAATATGTGATATAGCCCAGAACACCCATCATGACCCTTATAGAGAATGGCTCTTAAATCAAAAGTTTGTACGAACCCCTTTATCAATGCTGTAAAGTTACCAATTGCAGTATACTTTCTTTTTTGTGTTCAGTGAGTTAA
>MJUT01055673.1:241555-256589 GCA_002080005.1 Gigantidas platifrons | reverse complement strand
TCCTTCCCCTACACATTAATTCCCTGTAAACGTAAATAAAATGTCTATCAGCATGGATCTATATCCCCTGATCTTAGAAAGTATGGATTTAAAACAGGCGGCGGAGATCAATTCTACCATAAATGTTAAGGCGTCTGATGTTAATTTTCCATTGAGGGACATTCAGTAGCTGATTTTGATACACAATCTGCATGCAATAGATGGCGAACAACGACGTTCAAAGCATCCTGGATTCAATCCGCATTATACGATTACCGCTTAGATGGGCCTGCTATTCGAGAACCAAACTTAGAAATTGACGATTAGACACTCATAAAATGATGGCATCGTTTGATACCAAAGACTTTATGACTTATAGTCCAAGTGTATGTTAATTTGTTGATTAAAGATGCCATAATAATAATTTCTGTTAGTATTAATAATGACAGCATGCAATAATGTTTGTGAGACAATAACCAAAACATTTTACACAAATTGCTGATAATTATTCTCTAGTTTTTGTAATTTGGATTAATTTTTTGGACAACTGAAAGATTGGGTCGGACAAGTACTTTTTAGCTCGCCTGTACGAAGTACAGAAGAGCTTATGTCGTCACCTGTGCGTCGTCGTCGGCGCCGTCGGCGTACAATGTTAACGCTTGCGTTCAGGTCCAATGTAGACAAACTACTTGACCCAGGTTGATGAAACTTCACATGTGAGTTTGTTGTTGACAGCTAAAAGCACAGCACACAAACATAGGTCACTGTGACCTACTATTTCTGCCTGATTGACTTCGACATTTTGGCGTTAACGTTTGCGTTTAGGTCCAATATAGACAAACTACTTGGCCCAGGTTGATGAAACTTCATATGTGAGTTTGTTGTGGACAGCTAAAAACACCACACACAAACATAGGTCACCGTGACCTACTCTTTCTGCCTGAATGACTTTGACA
Source organism: Gigantidas platifrons (assembly GCA_002080005.1). Classification (NCBI taxonomy): domain Eukaryota; kingdom Metazoa; phylum Mollusca; class Bivalvia; order Mytilida; family Modiolidae; genus Gigantidas; species Gigantidas platifrons. The sequence goes on along the minus strand of MJUT01055673.1, from coordinate 255,654 downwards.
TTTTTGGGTTATCGTTTGCGTTTAGGTCCAATGTAGACAAACTACATGACCCAGGTTGATGAAACATCACATGTGAGTTTGTTGTGGACAGCTAAAAACACCGGATAAAAATATAGGCCACCGTGACCTACTATTTATGCCTGAATGACGTTTGCGCTTAGGTCCAATGCAGACAAACTACTAGACCCAGGTTGATGAAACTTCACATGCTAGTTTGTCGTGGACAGTTAAAAACACCACACACAAACATAGGTCACTGTGACCTACTATTTCTGCCTGAATGACTTCGACATTTTTGCGTTAACGTTTACGTTTATGTCCAATGTAGACAAACTACTTGGCCCAGGTTGATGAAACTTCACATGTGAGTTTCTGGTGGACAGTTAAAAACATCGCACACAAATATAGGTCACCGTGACCTACTATTTCTGCCTGAATAACTTCGATTTTTTTTGCGTTAACGTTTGCGGTTAGGTCCAATGTAGACAAACTACTTGGACCAGGTTGATGAAACCTTACATGTGAGTTTATCGTGGACAGTTAAAAACACTGCACATAAATATAGGTCACTGTGACCTGCTATTTCTGCCTGAATGACTTCGACATTTTTGCGTTAACGTTTGCGTTAAGGTCCAATGTAGACAAATTACTTTGTCCAGGTTGATGAAACTTCACATGTGAGTTTGTCGTGGAAGACTACAAACACCGCACACAAATATAAGTTACTGTGACCTACTGTTTCTGCCTGAATTACTTCGACATTTTTGCGTTAACGTTTGCGTTTAGGTCAAATGTAGACAAACTACTTGGTCCAGGTTGATGAAACGTCACATGTGAGTTTATCGTAGACAGTTAAAAACACTGCACACAAATATAGGTCACTGTGACCTACTATTTCTGCCTGAATTACTTCGACATGTTTGCATTAACCCTTGCGTTAAGGTCCAATGTAGACAAATTACTTGGTCCAGGTTGATGCAACTTCACATGTGAGTTTGTCGTGGAAGACTACAAACACCGAACACAAATATAGGTTAATGTGACCTTCTATTTCTGCCTGAATGACTTCGACATTTTTGCGTTAACGTTTGTATTTAGGTCCAATGTAGACAAACTACTTGGTCCAGGTTGATGAGTTTGTCGTGGACAGTTAAAAACACCGCACACAAATATAGGTCACAGAGACCTACTATTTCTGTCTCAATGACTTCGACATTTTTGCTAAGACCTGTTTTACTATTATATTTATATGTCCATTTTGAATACCATTAAATGGGTTTCTTTTGGCTAAACTGAAGTATTGTTCTTTACCAAATGAAACACTAACCACATGGTTATGACATTCACATGTAACTATAGATTGCACAGGCGAGCTGGATGGTTTGCTTTGCGACCAGCTATTTCTTTAGTTAGTTGTCCGAAGGGACAAGTTAAAAAAATGTTAATGTAGAGGCCTGACTATGTGATGTAATTGACATATATATGTCATAACTGACCGTTACTTATTAGCACAGACGTTTAAGTGATGTAATTGGCCTCTATATGTCACAACTCACGTTTACCTGTTAGAACAGACGTTTACGTGATGTAATTGACCTTTATGTCAGAACTGGTCTTTACCTGTTAGAACAGACGCTTACGTGATGTAATTGACCTCTATATGTCAGACCTGATCTTTACCTGTTAGAAAAGATGCTTACGTGATGTAATTGACCTCTATATGTCAGAACTGACCTTTACTCATTAGAACAGACGCCTACGTGATGTAACTAACCTCTATATGTCATAACTGACCTTTACCCATTAGAACACACATTTACGTGATGTAATTGGCCTCTATATGTCAGAACTGACCTTTAACTGTTATAACAGACGCTTACGTGATGTACCTAACCTCTATATGTCAGAACTTACCTTTAACAGTTAGAACAGACATCTACGTGATGTAATTGACCTCTATATATCAAAACCGACCGTTACTTGTTCGAACAGATGTTTACGTGATGTAATTGATCTCTATATGACAGAACTGACCTTTACCTGTTAGAACAGATGCTTACGTGAAGTAACTAACCTCTATATGTCAGAACTTACCTTCACCTGTTAGAACATATGTGTACGTGATGTAATTGATCTTTACATGTCAGAAATGACATTTACCCGTTAGAACAGACATTTACGTGATGTAATTGACCTCTATATGTCAGAACTGACCTTTATTCGTTAGAACAGACGCTTACGTGGTGTAACTAAGATCTATATGTCAGAACATTCCTTTACCCGTTAGAACAGACATTTACGTGATGTAATTGACCTATATATGTCAGAACTGACCTTTAACCGTTAGAACAAACGCTTACGTGATGTATCTAACCTCTATATGTCAGAACTGACCTTTACCAGTTAGAACCTTTAGATGCTTTATCTGACCCATAGAACTTTGAATTGCCCTTTATGTATTATAATCGACCTTTAAATGTGAGAACTGATCATTAAATGCCAGAACAGACATGTGGATTCTTGAACTCGCGTGTGTGTGCTGTAATTTAAACCTTAATGTGACCTTTTAAATGACATTTACGTATTAGATTTCAAAAATGAGTTGTTATTATTACAAGAACTGACCTTTGCATGTTAAAACTAAATCGTCGCTCAATGTTGTCCCAAAACAGTGTTTTGCTATGCAAGCATAGGTACCTTCATCTGATTTGGCAATGTTATTTATTGTCAGTGAAGGATCAGACAGAGTTCCACCAGAGAACTTTCCATCGTCACCGACAACAATATCAATTGTATCACCAGTTGCACTTGTTTTGATCCATGTTATATCAGTAATATCAGAGATAGTTGATATAGAGCATGTTATGGTGTGGCTCTGACCTTCAACAACTTCTGTATCTGTAGAGGTAATGAGGATTGAAGGTTTTTCTGTAAAATAAAATAATATGTTTGATTATGTACAAGCTCTGTCCTCTAACAATGTCTGCATGTATAGGAGCAATGTGGATTGAAGGCCCGGAGAGAACCACCGACCATAGGCAAGCAACTGGTAAGCTTTATCACTTGCGGCTGCGAGTCGAGTGCACCCTTTTTGTAATTTACAAAGCCGGTCACGAACCCACGCCATATTGGTGATACACTTGTATGAGCTGTGTGGTAATCCAACTACCTAACTCATTGAGCCACCCGGGCCCTCCGATATAATTGAGTATAATGTGTGTGTGTGTGTGTGTGTGTGTACGTGTATTTGTATGTGCTATAGGACTTTATACACAATACGTAAAATATAACTGTGTGTTATATGACCTTCTGTAAATTTTTTGTAAGATAGTTATCTTTTAATTGTGTGTAATATAAGTGTGTTTTACATGAATGATGACTTTATACACAATACGTATGATATAATTGTGTGAATAGGTGTGTGTGTGTGTGTGTGTGTGTGTGTGTGTGTGTGTCCCATTACTTCATACATGATATTGCCTAAATTTAGTTACATCAGAAGTTATTCTAAAGCACCACCCGCTTGTTTACATATATAATGCCAATGGAGATTCATTTAACTAGAGGGTATGATTGGGATCACATTAAATGGTTTAACCCAACCACATTTGTGTGCCTGCCTGAAGTCATGACCTGGATTTCTAATATCATATGTCATGGTCTTTTTGTGCTCAGTGAGCTCGAGTGAGCTGTAATTGGTTGTTTTGTCTATGGAGGTCGCCATTAAAAACATGGATTCAGCGGTTACCTGACCCCTCTTACATTTAACCACAACAAAATATGAGGAGTCACGAGTACCAGACTTATCGTTTTATTGACTATTACTGTTTAAACTTTCCTTTTTGTGTTCAGTGAGTTAAGATGAGAGGTGATTGTTTGTTTTGTTGATATTGGTGGAATTGGTGACCATTACTTTTTAAACTTGCTTTTTGTGTTCAATGAGTTAAAGGGATATTAAAGCCCATTTTGGTATTGTTTTTTATCTCATGAAAACTTGCAATTGGTTCAATAAATGATATTTATGAAACATTAACCCGGTTTTTATCAATGAAACTTTGTAAAAGTGACATAATACGTTTATATATTCTGTCATCACGAATGCGCATGCATATTCCAATAATTTAATTATTGCTTCCTGGACACAAATTCACTACGACCCTTTTATATTAGGGATTATATGGGCATACAAAGTATTTTTGGATTGATTTTACAATTAAATTGAAAAGAAACAACCTTTTTCACGAGTTGACAATATTTTTGGTGATTCTATTTAGGCCCTTTGCTCGCAAAACTTTTTTAATTATTTGGTTTTCCAATCTTTATATTTTGAGCATACCTGAAGGTTATTCATGAAATGTGTTGTGCGCACTAAATTTGATACCTACGTTTTATTAAATTATTTTATTTGCATCAAAGACGTCAATGCACAGACAATTACTTCTTTAAAATGAAATTTGTTTTCTTCTTTATTTACTGCTGTCAGCATCACCAAAGGAAAACGACCTGTCTTCATATATTTCTGTTATCAGACAAACAGTGGGGTACGGAACACAAGTATTTACTCAGCCGTTTTCTTGGCGTCTCCATGTTACAATTGCTTACATAATCTACCGCATCTACGACTATGATATATTGACGTTGTCACAGTAATATCATAAACACCGGAAGTAGTCTGCCTAACATTTCAGATGTCATGACACGAAAAAGACGGAGCGTGATCGGAATTGACATGATTCGAAACAACCGTATTGTAGCATGTTGTTTTCGGTCGAATCATGTATCGACCTCATCAACATGTTATAATTGCATAACATACAGTAATAATACTAAGAGATTATTACATTACATTTTCCATATCGGCCTTGGTATTAGCCCGAGACTCCCATATCAAGCCCGACAGCGATATGGGTCGAGGGTTGATACCAGGGACGATATGAAAATGTTCATGTCATAATCTTTTTATCACATATTTTACATTGACCTTTTCCATGCATTGCCTTTTATATTGCAAAAGAGATCTTTGAACTGACAAATTGCGAAAATAAATTCTTAAGAACGTTGCCTTTGTTCAACTTGCAAATATTTTTGTTTCGAGTAGGGTTTCAAAAATATACCAAACAATGTCGATCTGTACAATGACGTTAGAAACATGTTTGTAAAATCTACCCAAGACATTGACATTTGAATGGAAGTTCCTATTCAACACGGTGTATACATATGAGCTAATTATTCCGTTTCAAGTTATTTAAACTTTATTCCAATATATTGAAATGTGTTAATTTGACTGAAATACGATTTTATGCATATCTGTATGCATCATCTTTCCTTGTACTTTGAGACCACTGCGCAGATCCGGGGGCAAATACGGACATATGAGGGCAAATACGGATATTTGAGGGCAAACGTAACAGTATGTTCTTTCCACCAGTGTATTCTTTCCAGAGGACAAGTTACACTAGTGTATAATTTCCAAATGAATTATTGCACCCTAACCCTAATCCTAACCCTAACCCTAAACCTAAACCTAATCCTAACCCTAACCGCAAATTCTACACGCCGGAATAAAAGTACGCTTACACAAATACGGATATTTGAGGGCCAATACGGAAATTTGCCCTGAGGGCAAATAACCAACACTGACTTTTAGTTATTATTGGACATGCAACAACGAACATATTGCAACAAAATATGTGATAAACTATACTATACAAGCCGCCGTACGTGACCGTTATCGTATGGTAATTAGATTTACAACGACCTAAACAATCCTGTTGACCTGTTCTTGTGAGTTCGAATCTCGATCAAGGCGATGTGTACAACATGATGTGATAAAGTTTAATTCTCATTGACTTGCGACATGTCGTTGGTTTTCTCGGGGTACTACGGTTTTCTCCACCATTAAAACTGACCACCACGATATAACTGAAATATTGTTGAAACTCGAAAGTGGCGTTTAATACCATCAAGCAGACAACATAGGGATTAGGCTATACAAATTAATAAATCAAATTCCCGGCACACGTTTCACAAAAGGTCGTAAATCGTAAACTTGGTCGTACGACTGTCTTTGCTCTTTCTTCGGTCTACAGCACTTCTATTGCATGCTCGTTAAAATACAGTTTTGTACAGGTACAATATTATTGAGGCTGGCAAAACTGTGGCAGATGTGTAGTTTATATCTTGAAGAAATAAAATAAATAATTTCATCTTCATAGCATATTTCGAATCGTTATTTCTCAGTACTTTCGTTATCTTGCTCATTGTCAGAATTTACCGTCATGAAAAGGGACACGTGAACGGTATTGATATGCACCGGATTAATTACACATGTTTTGTTTAAGAAACCAGGTCATGCTTGAAAATATTCTCAAATAAGGTTATAATAATCAAATCTCAGCTTTCAAAAAGACAATTTTTCAATGACACAAGATCGCAAAGTTATTGACAATTTTAACGTAACGTATGTCCATTACTTGCTGGATAAGATTTGTATTAATACCAATTATTTAGAAGTCATTTGCTTTAAAAATTTATCTCAGTCAACTCTGTTTTATTTAAATCGTTCACCTTCATCTATGAAAGCTATTAACTGTCCCAAAACACTTTTGAAATGTTCATGGAAAGTTCTGTCCATTTTGAAGTGGTTACGTTAAGGCGAAATCCTCACTGTTAAATTTGGTAACGATAAAAATAGGCAAGTTAAAATGAGGTTCGTGTTTGCACATACGTCTCTATCTATTATATCCAGTTGATGGAATCCTCCAGTTCAGGTGATAACAGCTCGACAAAGAGGAACTTTGTCTGTCGAAATCGTTACGTTAATGGCAAGTTACGTTAATCAGGGGGACCAACCGGTTAATCGAGAAAAGCCGTTCGTGTACGATTGTTAATCGGGTTTTTTGATTCGTGAACGATTCGGTTACTAGTTCGTGTACGATTATTTTGAGGATCCGGACATGATTCCTTGACGGTAAGCCTCAATTATTACTAATTAAGGAAACAATTATTAATTATCTCTTCGCAGTTCCCTTCCTTTATTGTATATCTTTGATGCTGTATGCTCCAAAACTTTCGTTGATATAAACCTTGCGTGAAATGTGGTCAGAAAGTCTAAAAAGCATTGCATCAAAATGTCACAAGAACTATAATATTCCTATATTCACACATTTACACTTTTTTATGACTGAAACATCACTTTAATGGAAGCATTCTTCTATATTGGGGTGGTTAAAAGACATTTTTTACAAAAAATGCAAAATATGACGGGAAAATTATATTTTTTTTCATTTGTCTGTTCGTGAACGAGCAGGTTAAAAATTTCTTGTTCGTGATCGATGTTCGTGAACGATTACTCAATATAAGATACTTGCATTTTTCTTAGCAATTTAAATGAATTATTTTCTAATGTTACTTTTTATAAGTGTGTCTCATGAAATATGAGCGCTGCAAGATATAATTTGCGGGGTTTTGCGTCATCGAAAACCTATTTCTAAGTAATTACTTAATATTACAAAAACATCGCAGTGTGGTAAAAATGCAGACGATCACCAATCGAGATAAGTTGTTTTGGACAGATATTGCTAAAAAAAATTATGTAACAAGTACAGACAGATTAAGTCAGAATATACAAATTTGAAAGTCTGTAAATGAAATTAGTCACCCTGTGACAATATTATAGGGTAATTGCATGAATATTGTATCGAGCATTATATCATATTGCACGAGCTTGCGAGTGCAATATGATATATTGCGAGGGAAAATATTCATAAATATGCATGCAATAACCCTTTTATTATATAGTAATAAATATTTTTAGTAATCAGATTGGAAATTTTATGAAATTTTTTTTTATTTTTTTTATTTTTGAAAATTTNGTATCACGTTTTAACATGGGTAACATTATTTTCGTTGCATTTTACTCCTCGCTATCGCTCGGGATAAAATTTGTACGAAAATAATGTTACCCATGTTAAAACTGTATACAAACTCTGGCTTCCATGAATTATTTCTTAAATATTTTTAGTAATTAGTTTTGAAATTTTATGAAATTTTGAAAAAAAAATTAAAAATTTGAAAATTTTTAAATTTTAAAAAAAAATTGAAAATTTTGAAATCTTATGAAATTTGTGAAAGTTTTTGGAATTTTTTTTAAATTTTGACATTTTTGAGATAGTGCAATATACATAGAGCGTGCAAATAAAAGGATATATTGCACGCTTAAAATTAATAGGAAAATAACTATTACTATATAATAATAAAGATTACTGAAGAATGTTCTACTAGTCAGGACAAAAATGATTAACTGACATTAAATCTGTTAAAGTAATATGAAACGAGTTTTTGGTGAAATAAACATCTTCCAAAATATTCTTGATATGTCTACATTCTAAACCATTCGTGCATGTTTGAGGACGAAAGCTTCCATCTCGTACGTGTTTTTTCTAGACGATGGCGGCTAATTAACTTTCGGATGCACCGTACCGATTAGATACGATAACGTAACCCTCATTACGCTTGTGCTCCATTTAGGGTTACGAATCGGTCCCATTCAACGTATGGGAGCAGCGGCCGGAGTGATTCGCACCGGGCGTTTTTTGTCCTAATTCCGTTGTAAGTGGTTGGAAAAAATAACGGGGATAAAAGATAAATATATTTAGGTAAACCTTGAGGTGGTAAGTAAACGTTGCATCAATCCATGGTAGACTTATATCCATCTGAAAATTTGAATGCATGAAATCTTCTTTCTGTACGACATTTTGTTTACAAGTTGCTATTTCACGTGCACTTTCCTCGTTTTGGAGATATCCTTATTTGGATCGATCGTAGTAAAATCGTAGTAAAACTTTTCCATATTTGGCATTGAGATCCATATATGGATAGGCTCCACCCATCGCGAGAGTCTTCGTAAGTTGTCATGGTGGACAAGAAACAATTTTCGAATACGAAATCGACCGTGAAGGTAGAAACAGGTATTGTAACGCTTATTTAGTATCGCCATTACTTAAAAATTGTAGGGAATAATAAGTTATGACCAGATTATAGATATGCAAAAAGAAAGTTAAAATTTTCACGTAACGAACATTTTTATTTGCTCCCATACGTTGACTGTGACCGATTCGTAACCCTAAATGGAGCACAAGCGGAATGAGGGTTACGTTATCGTATCTACGTTCCGATGATTGCCGATCATGAAATTTCATCACCAAGTAAACAACGATGGATGCTGAGGTGTGCACATGTATCATTCTGGCTTTGAAAGAAGCTACATTTCTTGCATTGCAAGAAATTCTTTCATGTATGTTTTATTTTTAATCGTGGATTGAATGGAAAATAATGGAATGTAAATCGAAACGAAAATGATGTTACCTGTCAAGAAGAATCTTGGCCACTTCAGAGTTCGTTTCCAGACGAAAGGCGATCTTTGTTTCCATCCAACGATCATTTTCATCTCCAATATATATTCTGTTTTTGTTTAACTTAGCATTCGCTGCTTTTTTGTTTCTTTTTCTGGCAGAATCGCTCAATTTACGCTTCGGACTTGGCTTCAATTTCTTTGCCTCCGACATTTTCTTCATCAACACTATAACGGAGCATGCGCACAATCTCTACCGAATGAGTTCAAATCCGAGGTCAATGGGATATGATTTCGGCATTATTGTCCGGGTAGCAAGAATTATCGAAGACAGAATAAAATGACGTTTTCTCCTGAATTATACATCATAGCTCTCAAAAAGTGAATGGTTTACGTTCTTTATATACTAGTATTTAATCTTTACATATATAAAATTTTTTTAGAAAACTGAAAAGAATGATTTTGGCATTTCATATTACTTTAATTACTTTGTCATATCATGTAACTGGACATATATTTAATGTCTGTCTTTTTACGTGAGGTTTTATTTCAAAGACATTTATCTGTAATTTGAATAATGAAAATAATATAAAAATGGGGTTTTTTGTATGCAAAATGTTGTGACAGAAAATATATTTAAGCAAAAGGTATAAATTCATTGAAATTGTCGATATTAAATTTTTATGTAATGTAACTTGTGAAATGTTTTTCTTTTATTTCCAGACAGTACATTCAAGGATGGTCCAGCTTAGACTGACTTAGCTTGCACAGCTCTAGATAAAGACACTCATAAGGACAATTAAATAAAATAAAATTTAATTGTTATACAAATAAAAATAAATTTAATTATTTTACTATCTTCAATATTGATATTTTTTGCACAAAAGGCAAAGGGACTTTCTGTTGATCTTGAAAATGTTCACGCGGTATTTGGCCCCCAAATTAAGCCATTGTTGGAGTTGGAATTTGATGTATGTGGATCTTTCTAAACTGCTGGAGGAACCTTTTTTGGCCAGTTGAAGATGATATAAAACAATCTTTATCATTCTCTTTGTATCAAGTTTTATTTTCCATCATGTCTGTCCATGTTACATGATAACGACTTGTCGTGCAGTGTGATTTCAACAACCTGATTATTCTTTATTTGGACTGTAAAGTGGTGTTATAAGCCTAAGTTATTCTGCTACCAATCAAGGTTTTTCAAAATATCAACAGATTGAAAGTGTCCCACCACTTAAATGGTGTTGTAGCAAAATTATATTTCATGGTAGATTTTTCCTGAGAATGTACAACTGGTTTCCGTCATTAAGGCCATTACATTTTCTCTATTTGATGAAATAAATAGCTTAGGCCACACCAAACTGATGTCTTGCTCGACGGGATATATAAGGAACTGTCTATCCCCTTCTGAAGCACATCATTGAGTTCTCCCTTAAAATATTTAATGGGGGTTTGGTCATTTGTAATTGTATATTTTCAAAATAAAAGTTTATTGAAATGTAGTGTACCAGTCTTTGACAACTTTCATTCTTCATTTTGTATTGATACTGGTTTGTGGCTACATTATATATATAATCAGATTCTTGAATATTATTAAAATCTGAAAGTTATTTTCTGTTATTAAAACAAGTTAAATGCATACTTTATTTCAAAATCTAAAGAGTGAAATTACAGTAACAGTAAGAATATAGAAAAGACTAGCAAATTAACAAGTATATTCTTTAAATGTGCATTTAATATGATAATATAAGCTTTAAGATAAGAAATTCATAATGATGCTATTTTAATTATTCAAAAACTGCAATGAATCTGAATGCTGATATTACTTCAGATTATGTCAAGGAAATGAAGCAAACACCAATATTATCAAATCTTTATTTTCAATAGTACATAATCATAAGGGAAGTCCATATTTCTTTTCTGAATGATCAAGTTTATTTCTACTGTCTACCAAACTTGTACATTTATCTTTGACCTGACAAATTGCAGAACCGTGTGACATCTTTCTCAGAAATAACAATGGAAAATGACTAATGGTTGCTAATCTTGAGAAATCATTCTCAATGAAAAATTGTTCAATGGTAAAGAAGATTTTTTAAAGTTAGGAAACACCCTCAAAAGCAAGTCAAAATTCACGAAATCAAAAATCGGCTGGAGAGCTTGCACCTGCACCCTTACCAGGGTTTTTCACTGAACCCATTGGGAGCTTTCTGACTCTCGGCCGAATTTTCTCTCCGTCTATAATTCTAAAATTTCCCCCTATCAAAATTTGTAGTGAAAACACTGAACTAAACGGTCTCTTGATGGCACATTTGCATATAATTATCGTAGTCATCTCTTGATGTAATCATCTCTTGGTTGATTCGCTTGATTTCACACTCTTTATACGTTAGATGCCATTAAGAAACACGACACAGTTTTAACCTGGTGAATTTATTCATGTATATACACCTTTTTAACTGTCGCTGATTACCATATATACTTTTCCAATAGGCTTGTATTATCCCTTTAAAGATTTGATTTAATGATTGATTTTTGGTGCTTCACCCCACTTTCAGCAATATTTCAGCTATTTCATGGCGACCAGTTTTAATGGTGGAAGAAGCCGGAGTACCCGGAGAGAACCACCGATCATGGGCAAGCAACTGGTATACTTTATTACTTGCGGATGCGAGTCGAGTGCACCCGTTTTTTGTAATTTACAAAGCTGGGCGCGAGCCCACGCCTTATTGCTGATAGGCTTGTATGAGTTGTTAGGTAATCCAGCTACCTAACTCATTGAGCCACCCGGACCCCCTTTAAAGAACAAAACTCATCTGGAACCTTTATCTTTTGTCATAACTCATATCTACTATTACTCAAATATGTGCTCTTCAATGGTCAATATGGGGTCCCGGGTGGCTCAACTAGTACTGTGAGTGACCTCACTGAGTGATACCCTCCGCTTGCAGCTTAGTAGGAGTTGCACTTACAAGGTACATGCCCCCCCTTTCGTGAAAGTATAAGTTGAATTATCTCCCCTTTTAAATTTTGGACAGCAACCATATTCCTTCATGCACATCTGCATGTAGTGTACTATAAGTGTGTAAAGTTTCATAAAAATATAATAAGCCGTTGAGGAGAAGTTGCGCTTACAAGGTACATGGACGGACGGACAGAATAAGTTGAATTATCTCCCCTTTTAAATTTTGGACAGCAACCGTATTCCTTTATGCACATCTGCAGGTAGCGTACTACAGGTGTGTAAAGTTTCATAAAAATCCAATGAGCCGTTTAGGAGGAGTTGTGCTTACAAGGTACATGCCCCCCCTTTTCGTGAAAGCATAAGTTGAATTATCTCCCCTTTTAAGTTTTGGACAGCAACCATGGACGGACCGACGGGCGGACAGACAGACAGATAGACGGACGGACGGACGGACGGAGTGATTCCTATATATCCCCCCAAACTTTATTTGCGGGGGTATAATGAGTTGGGTCGCTAGATCTAACAACTCATACAAGCCTATCACCAATACGGCGTAGGTTTGCGCCCGGCTTTGTAGATTACAAAATAGGGTGCACTCGACTCGCAGCCGCAAGTGATAAAGTTTACCAGTTACCGGTGGTTCTCTCCGGCTTCCTCTACCACTAAAATTGGTCGCCATGATATAGCTGAAATATTGTTGAAAGTGGCGTTAAAAACCAAAAATCAAATCAAAATCAAATCAAAGGTCAATCTCATTATTTAGTTATTTTTAATGTTTATCTGGATTTGAATTCATTTAAATTTCCAAGCATAATCTATGTGTAAAATTATAAAAGAATTGGAATATAACAATGATTTATATTAATTCAGGTATAAAGTGTTTCAGTTATAAATACGGTATATATCAAATGAAGACTAAACATCAACATGAACGATAGAACATTCATTTATGACCACGTATAACACTTATATCTTGTTTCTAACTATATAGATGCGAAAGCTTAAAATATCAAATTGATAATTCATTTGGGCTTATAAAAGAGCGCGACATTTAGCGTTGAGGTTGCGACATATAGCGGTAGTTCAAAATATTGCGACATTTAGCGTTAAAGGTGCGACATTTAGCGTCAGGAGGTTTTGCGACATTTAGTGTTGGTTGCGACATTTACCGTCAGCCTTGCGACATTTAACGTTAGGTGCGACATTTAGCGTCGGTGTGACATTTAACGTTGCTACAACTGTTTCACAAAACTTACTGAATTCCGACATACGACATTTTTCGGTCGCAAATTACCGACTGGGTCGGAGCAGTCGTAAATCGTAAATCGCAAAAACAAACGTTGAACGTACATAACAATTGTAAAACTGCTAACCATGATCTTATTTTATGTCAGACAATAACAATTTCTATATTATTTATATGTATAGCTATATTCCTTCTTGAACACAAATCCAAATCACCTCAGTATATAAACCCATTTATATTCCAGTGTAAATCACTGAATATTTGTCGTCTGAATATAAACCATATTTTACCAAGATTTTCTGAACTTCAATACTTGCTTTCAGAGGCCAAATCAAACACACATATTATTTGTTTTAGTAAAACATTTTTATCGGATTCTGTCAAGAATAAAGAAATCAATTTACAGGGTTATACTATTCATAGAAGGGACAGAATAGGTAAATTGGGGGAAGGACTTTTAATATATTCATCAAAGGAATTAAGTACAATCCGACGTGATGACTTAGAAATGCAAGAAATAGAAGCGATTTGGATCG